>APFE031514239.1:0-14428 GCA_000404065.3 Pinus taeda | reverse complement strand
TGAGTGTGCAAACAATATGAAAAAATCACTCTAGAAGGGTTACATAGGTTTTCCATTTGGGAAGTGAGTCACTAACATAGGTTTCTCCATTATGACCCGACTTACTCTATTTTCAGGCAAAAACTCAATCATACTTTAGTCAAACTATTTTTATATTTTGGAACACCTTCTTCAACACCGGTAGGACTTGTCCATGCCTTGACAAGTCTCAATAACACCCCAAAGATATCAACATAAGGATCCACCTTTCCAAGTAGCTTTACAACCTTCTACAACTTTATAATCAATCACCAAGAGTATGATACAATCAAGGAAGACATAATCAAAAGATAAACAATGTTAAGTTCCTATTGAAATCAACTTCAATACTATAATGCCAACATGTTCCCCATTTGGAATTAATGTCAACCTCAACTCGATCTCCATAACTTGATCTAACTTCTAAAGTTGATATCCAAGCTTTGAAGCTAGTAATCATACTCTCTCCATAATTTCCATTGTATCTCCCCCTTTTACATAAATGGAAAAGAGAAATGCCAAGACTGAAGAAAATTACCTACAATATGAGGTTTGAGAGAAGTGATCCCCCTAAAATGATCAAAACCATACTGACAATAAGGTTGATACAAGTAAATGAACCAAGGATCTCTCTCCTCCAAGATAAGCATGTAAACTAATGAACTTTACTACCAAACATGTATATATCCAACACCATTCATCCTCTCATGTTGACCATGCTCCCGCTAAGCACGTAATGGAGCTAAAATCATACTCTATTTCTTTTTGTATCAACACTTCTACCTCTCTGTAATAAACCTCCTTGCTAAGTGCAAGAGACTAGTCTACATTGATTAGGACTCTAACTGACTTTGAGCAATGATATACTATTACGGTCCAACCCTATCCCTTTATTTAAGTAATAAGCCTAATTTTCCTCATCAGAGTCATAGTTCGTTAGTTGAGTCAATAAATCTCGTAATTAATTAGCCACATTAATAATAATTGTAAGTGGTTGAGCCACATTATAGAAAAGGGACCACAATTAGTTATAAACTGGCCATAGCTAATAGATAAAGTGGTTAACCCATGTTATCCAATCGACCACTAGTAGCTAGGGTTTTGGATTTCATAAATCTATAAATATTCTTAGATAGCAAGGGAATAAGCATCAAATTTTATTACAGTTGAGACCTATTTTGATGGAGGTTGCCCCCTTGAAGAGGCAAGTGAACATTGTATTCAACTTTTGAATAATAAAATATGTTTTCAACTTGTCTCAATTCATATGATATTTCTTTGTTTCTGGAAATAGTGTTTTATATTTCTTTCATTTTGTTATTCTCGAAGTTTAAGTGCATAACAAGTGATATCATAACACTTTCCAAGGCTAGTTGTACCTCCAATTTTGGCATAATTGTTTCTAGGCTAGAGACGTGTTCTGGCATCTTTAAAACATGGGATATATTGTTGAGCACATAAACACATGGATTTGGGGAGGCATGCACACATGAAATACAAGAGGTGGTCACACTTGCTGGAATCCCTTGTAACCCTTGCGGGTACCCCTTTGAGTAGTAGCGCATTAGACAGAACCATGCACAGACTCCACTTTCATGTACCCTTAGGTATATCAGAACCCTCCCAAGCTAACTTGAAACCTAACTTTAGATATGTATTCAACCGTATTTCTACTACAGTACACTGAGAACAAAACTCGAGGAGATTACTCACACATATAATAGGCTAGTCGGGTAGTCTGGATAAGGGTACAACCGATCCTCCTTAGTTAATGCTTTGAAAGATTGGGAGGAGTACTATTGTTGAACCCCTGCATATATCACGATATGTAGCACCTTACACTCTTTTGTGACCATAGCTCCCTCAGACATCTAAATATTCCCCCTACATTGCATCAAAATGATATCCAGCAGTTGAGGTTCGGTTGTTGTTGTCCAGATCAAATCCAGCAATTGTCATTCTAGTGCTGCCATACAAATCATATTCAATAGTTTGGGTCTTCACAAAGCATATCAAACTCTTTGTGTAGGGAGGGTTTTATCTACTATAGTCCAAATAAGATTTGTGTATAACATTTTGCAATGTCCTGAATTTTGGGTTTATCCTACTACAATCCAACATTGATTTTTGTAGGATATTTAGTGGTATTAGGAATTTTGGATTTCAACCACCACAATATTTATGAGCTCGAAGTAAAAATCGTTTTGGAGTAAAAATAAAAATAAAAATACTAGAGTCACCATGGGGCACTTGCAAGAGACCTATCCCATAAGATTCAAGACAACGAGTTGATGACAGTTGTACCATTCACCTATAATCCCCCAATTTTCATGCAGTCCCAAATTTTCCCCAACGCGACTTTAGGTGACCCGCATCCCTAAACCCTTGAGATTTATCTCTTTCCAACCATACTACTCTTAAATAAGCTCAAATTTTGATCAGGGCTAGTGTATGTATGGTACCAGGTCTCATGTTGTGGTTGCGGAGAATGTTGCAGAGAAAGTCAAAGCCCTTGAGAAAAAAATTGATGACTTGTAGGAATTCAAAAGTGACAGAATTACACAAGTATTGCAAGCCCTGAGGACATCTTGTGAACCCATGAGGAAAAACAAAGTGTTGATGCACACATAGAAAGAGAATCCAACCGTCACATTCATTTCCATGGAGGTCACCAATATTTGAGCCACCAGACACCCAAGCTGGACATGTACAAATTTCAAGGCTCTAACCAGCAGTATGAGTGGCATAAATGGAGCAATATTTACACCTTAATAATATATGGGATGATGAAACTAAACTAAATGTGGGAGCTTTTTACCTCCACCAAGAGCGATGGAAGTGGTGGAAATGGCATCAAAAATTCTTTCTAGGGAGGCCAATTTGGAAAATGTTCTCAAAATCCATTTTTGACTGCTTTGATTAGGAAACTCACTTTCTGGGTTATCTCACTAAGCGTAGGAAAATGGGTACAGTACTGGATTACATTAGAGCCTTTGAAGAATTGGTCATCTAGAATAAAAGGCTAGGACATGCCTTTTACTTGGACTATTTCATTAGTGGCCTAAAGGAATCCATCCAAGCCCATGTCATAATGCATCACCCAACTACTTGGTTTGAAGCATGTAGAAAGGCCTTAGAGGTAGAAGTCACTTTAAATGCCTAATTCAATTGTCCAAATTTAGTAGCAAGGGAATATCCCACCCCACGTATGGGCTCCACCCAAACACTTAGGTTCAAGAGGTGTCACCAGTAGAAATGGACAAAAGAAGGAAATAAGGACTTTACTACTACTGTGATGACAAGTACCCTCCAGGACATAAATACAAGGAACCAAAATTATTTCAAATTAACGCCACTAAAAACAACTCTATTGATCAAGCTCCATCCACTAAACTACTTGAGGAGGAAGAGGGTGAACCCATAACAACCCTGTACACTGATACTACAAGCCATGGTGGACATTTCATCTCCCCATACTCTCAAAATTTGAGGTTTTCTTAAACATTGGCTAGTAGTGGTGTTGATTGATAGTGGCATCACACATAAATTTGTCCATAAGAGATTATCACAAATAATTCATTATTTTTTCAACACGATATCTAATTTCCAATTCCTTATCGCTAATGGGGGGAATCAAATATGAAGGACACTCTGAAAATATTAAGCTTCAAATGTGGGATTATCACCTCAAAAGCCACATCTTTTACATTGAAATGGGTGGTTGTGACATTTTCCTAGGTGTTGAATGGATTCACACACTGGGCCCTATCAAAATGGACTCCCAAGAGTTGTATATGAACTTTAAGTAGAATAACCACACTCATACACTATGGGGACTCCAAATAAGTGCTCCTACTATCATCAACTCACATCAAATGGAGAATATTTTTAAAAAGGGACATCATGGGACAATAACACAATTAAACTCCATACATTCTATTGAATCCACTCCTCCTAACATTCATCTCAATATGCAATAGGTATTGGATCACCACGAGAGGGTCTTTGATAAAACTAAGGATATCCCACCCTCTAGGGGTGAACATGATCATAGCATCACTTTTCTCCTAGATACCCAGCCACCAAATGTCTCCACCTATCGATATCCTTTTGCACAAAATAAGGAAATTGAAAAAATCATCAAGGAACTCCTCGAAGATGGTGGTATTCATCCTAACACTAGCCCTTATTCATCTCCAATGATCATGGTTTTAAAGAAAGACGAAGAATGGTTCGTGCGTCTCAACTTTTGAGCCCTTAAAAAGCTCACAATGAAGGAAACATTTCTAGTTCCAGTAGTTGATGATCTACTTGATGAATTGCATTGTGAAAATTATTTTACCAAGCTAGACCTCCACTTGGGATATAACCACCTACAAACGAAGGAAGTTGACATTACCAAGATAGCCTTTCCAAATCATGAAGGTCATTATGAATTTTTGGTCATGTCATTTTGTTTTTTTAATTTTCCATCCACTTTTCAAAGCCTCCTGAACCACCTTCTAAAACCATATCTCAGAAAATTCATCCTGGTATTTTTGGATGACATTCTCATCTACAACATAACATGGGATGCATACCTTTGGCAGGTTGACTCAGTATTGCAACTACTCCAATATCACAAATTATTCTTCAAATTATCCAAGTGTTCCTTTGGCATGGAAGAAGTATACTATTTGGGACACATTGTGGGTCATGGAGGAGGGTTGATCCAAAAAATTCTTAGGCAATGAAAGATTGTTCCCAACCAAAAACCTTGAAGAGATTAAGGGGATTATTGTGTATCACAGGCTACTACCACAAATTTGTATGCAATTATGGATGCATTACTTGGCCCCTAACTAATCTTCTCAAGAAAAAAACATTTATCTAGACTGACATAGCTCAATAGGCCTTCTTGGCTCTCAAACAGCCCATGTGCTCCACTCTAGTATTGGCCTTACCAAATTTCAAAAAAAAATATTGATTGAATGTGTAGCGTTAGGTACGGGAATTAGTTTAGTATTAATGTAGCAAGGTAGAACATTGGTTTTTACCAATCAACAACTCAGTGGCAAACATTTGGGTCAAGATACATATGAGAAAGAAATGTTGGTCATATTACATGCAGTAGATAGTTGGTGACTATACTTACTGGGGTGTCATTTCCAAATCTGCACTGACCATCATAGCCTAAAATATTTCCTAAAGCAGTGTCTATCATCACCACTAAAAAATAAATGGCTTGACAAAATGGTGGGATATAATTATGAGATAATTTACAAGAAGGAGTGTGACAATGCAGTGGATGATGACTTATCACCCAAATTTGAGGAATAGGGAACCCTATTATCCCTCTCTCTACCCATAAAAAATTTGATTGAAGTAGCCTTTCATGAATGGTTCTCCCACCCCTCTTTCTCCCAGCTCATTAAAAGATAATGAGCATATCTTAATTCCTCATAAAATTACTCTTGGAAGGATGAGGTTCTTTGCTATAATGATTGGGTAGTGCCATCCCTAACCTCCACCCTCAAACCCCTCATCTTGGAAGAACTTCACTCCTCTCCAGTAGTTGGACATTTAGGCTTTCAAGAAACTTATGCATGATAATGCCTCTCTTTCTTTTGGACCAGCATGAAACATGAAATTTTTACTTTTGTAGATGAATGTGAAGTATGTTAGTGTGACAAAGGGGAAATTATCAAGCAACCAAGAACCTTACAACCCTTGTCACTCCCTACTTGTATCTGGATAGACGCTTCCATGCATTTCATTACAGGTCCCCCAAATTCATGAAACAAATAATTCATCATGGTGTGTTTTGAAAAAATTTGCAAATATGCTCATTTTTGTACTTTACCGCACCCATTTACCCCAACATTCGTGGCTAAAGTTTTCATGGACCAAATATTCAAAATCCATGGCATGCCGACTTCCATTGTGTTTGATTGATACCCCACTTTCACTAGCATCTTTTTCCACGAACTTTTCAAGCTACATGGAATGCAACCCCAACTGACTATAGATTATCATCGCCAAACTGGTGGTCAAATAGAAGTAGTCAACAAATGTTTGGAGACCTATTTGTGGTGCTTCACTTCTCACAAGCAAAATCAAAAGGTCAATGGCTTCCTTTAGTTGAATAGCAGTACAATACTAACTATGATAAAGCCAGCAAGATGACACCATATCAGGTAATGTATGGTCAAATACCACCTTCACAGACTTCTTACATCCCTAAATATTCTAATGTACAATCATTTTATCAGCTCCTACAAATCGTGCCACTGTGATTGCTCAAATAAAATATAATCTACATCAAGCTCTTAATCGAATGAAGCAACTAGTTTACCAACATTGTTCATAGAGGTCATTTCAATTAGGTGACTACGTGTTCATGTGAATCTAACCTTATAAGCAGACCTCTCTCAAAGAAAATGGATTTTAGAAGCTGGTCTTGAATTCTATGAGCCTTATCAAGTAATTCATCGTATAGGAGTAGTTTCATACAAGTTGGCCTTGCCAACTACTTCAAAAATCCACCCAGTCTCCCATGTATCTTGCATCAAGAAAGTTATGTGGAACAATTGCAGGGTTCAAACAAGTTTGCTAGAATTGGATTAGGAAGGTTCAATTTGGCTCTAACCTAAATATATCCTTCATTCATGTGAAATATCTTCGTAGACACATGATAAAGGAATTCCTCATCAAGTGGAAAGACACTTCTGCAGAAGATGCGACATGGGAACTAGCCGATATTCTTTACTAGTTTTGCATCTTCAGTCTTGAGGACAAGGCTTATTTTGATGGAGGAAGGCATGTTAGGGTCCAATCCTAACCCTTTTATTTATGTAATAAGCCCAAGGGTCCTTGTCAAATTCATGGTTAGATAGTTGAGTTAATAGATCCTGTAAGAAGTTATCCACATTAATAATAATTGTAACTAGTTGACCAGTATTATAGAAAAGGGACCACAATTAGTTATAAACATGAAATAGTTAATAAATATAGTGTTTAACCTATGTTATGCAAGGAACCACTAGTAGTTATGGTTTTGGATGTCAAAAATCTATAAATAGTCTTAGATAGCAAGGGAAGAAGCATCAAGTTTTATTGCAATTAGGTTGTACTCTGCTGGAGGTTGCCCCCTCGAAGAGGCAAGAGAACATTGTCTTCCACTTCTAAATAATAAAATATCTTTGCAGCTTGTCTCAATTGATGTGATGTTTCCATGTTTACGGAAATAGTTCTTCATATTTCAAGCATTTTTTTATTCTCGCAGGTCAAGTGCATAACATATATAGTGAAGTGCGATACAAATACAAGGCTTCATGGATAAAATACAAGGTTGTGATAAGTACATACAACTGATATATGACTCCACTGTAAGCATACCTATTTCCAACCAATGAATCTATGGACTGAATTTTACATCATTCACACAATGCAATAGGGTTATGTCAATGATATACAAGACAAGACACAACTTTGACACCTAATATCCCATACATAGTTGAAATTGACAACCTTTAGAATACATGCTAGACACCATGGGTCTCTACATGACCAATACACAATAACATGAGACAATAATGATACATGGATTTTAAAAATGCATGCAAGTGTGCTATTCTTTATGGATGATCAATGCAATCATATGAAACAAGTATTTGACATCCATGAGAAATAATATGTATTTTATATTGCAGCAACAATAAGAGTACAGTACATGGCATGGATGTTCCTAACACCTTAGCCATAATCAATGATCTCGACAGCAACATATGTGAATCTATCACAAACATATAAATTAAATCTCTATGGAGTATAGTAAAATTCACTAGCAACATATAAAATACCAATAATTATCTCCACTAGCAACCATCATACTCCACTTAGACATCTCCAACAGAGTCATCTGACAACAACAACATAAATAACATCACATAGTGAGAACAACTTATACATATTCATCATCATTAAGCAATAAATCATCAATGAGGCTCAAGTACAAGAAGCATAATATTGTATCTTCAACTTTGGCACGGGACAACAAATCAAAATCAAGCAACAAAAGCATCACTTGTAATAGATAAGAAGGTATAAGAAATATCTCCAACATCATCGATGCATGGTCAAATATGCAATGCATATAATAAACACTAAGCAACAACAGTAGCAATATAATATCAACAACACATAAATCATCACCTCCTTGACCTGATGCTATCAAGGTCAACAAACTCTCTCCTCATACAATGAGATCAAAATCTCAAGTAGCAGAAGCATTAGAACCTACATGCATAGGAAATATATATACACCCACGATACCCATGCAACAACATAGTTTCTCCATACATTAACAACAATATACCTCTCTCAAAGTCTCAACCATTCACATCAATGTCATAAACTCATCGCAACTCAGCCAATATTATACCTTATTGTAGCTAATATTCATAAAGAGGGAAATTTTTTTTGCATTCTTTCTTGTGGAGGTTGATCTTTTTGTTGAGAGGACTTGATCTCTTCCCTTCCACAATTTGATACTAAATGTCCAAATTTTTTATAGTTGAAATAATTGACAATTCTCATTATGGGACATCTCCATACATCAACAACAATATACCTCTCTCAAAGTCTCAACCATTCACATCAATCACATAAACGCATCACAACTCAGCCAATATTATACCTTACTGTAGCTAATATTCATAAAGAGGGAAATTGTTTTTGCATTCTTTCTTGTGGAGGTTGATCCTTTTGGCTAGAGGACTTGATCTCTTCCCTTCCACAATTTGATACTATATGTCCAAATTTTTTATAGTTGAGATAATTGACAATTCTTATTATGGGAGAAATAGATCTTCTTGGCCCATTATTTTTCCCTTTTCTTTTCTCTTGGTTTTTCTAATGAATTTCATTTTTCATACTGCTATCAACTACTTGAATATTTTTTATTTTTATGTAGATTCTTATGTGCTAGATTTTCTCCTTTTTAATTCTTCTCTTGTACAGTTTTCTTCAACTTTTAGTCTTTGAAACTAATCTTCCTTTTCCTTATATTTATTCCTCATTCCTTCTTCTATTTTCCTTCCTTCTTCCAATTGCATTTTTAAATAAGAAATTTCTCCCTTGAAATTTTTCTCTCCTTCTTCAAGAATTTGAAGCATTTTTTTCAAATCTCCATTTTCAAGTAAGATCCTTTGTACTATAGCCATTGCATTGATAATATGACTTTGATATTCAACTATTCTCTTCTTTTCTCCATCGTCACTACTAATTTATTCTCTAAAAGGATTGCCTCACGATTATCTCAACTTTTACGCAAAATATTAATCTCAACCAATTGGTTATCATCTTCTAACCCATCAAACATGAGGCTGTCATCATCACTACATGTGCAAGAGGAACCTAGTAGTTCTTCACCTTCCTTGACCAAAAAAAAGAGGGGTTCTTCTGAATTACAAATATTTATAACCAATTTGGTGCTCTTATTATTTTCATACATCTTCTCGTTTTTGTTGGTCATGGTCTAGGATCTACTTTCGAGCAGGTAAGCTTCACTCGAGAGAACCTAATTTGATACCACTTGTTAGAAATATAGATCACTACTCAGGGAGGTGGTGAATTAGTAGTGATGGAACTCATTAAATTTCCACACTTTTAGTAAAACAAAAAACAAACATACACATCATATCATTAGTAGATAAATGCAACATTAAAACAACACATTAGAGCCATGATAAACATAAATACAAACATACACAAGGAGACACAAGTATTTCTGGTGGAAACCTAAAGGTAAAAAGACCACCCATTGTTCTTCCACTACAACTCATTCTCTTATTATCATATGATAGAATATCTTGCATCTTTCAACTAGCCACCACTAGCTAGGAGCCACCAGCCCTTTGAATAGTATTGATGGCCACTGCTAGCTAAGAAGTCTCTACTCTCATAAATTTGTAGGCCACCACTTGTTGGAATCCCCCACTCCAGATAAGCATTACCCAAACACCAGAAGATTATACAGATATCATTGGATGGAGATACCACTCCAAATATATTGTTTTTCTACCCACCACTAGAAAGGAGCCACCACCCCTATCTTATTCAGCCACTATTCAATGGAGACCACCACCTCCCCAAACTCTTAAACCTATGGTTTTATTCATTTTCAAACTGGACTCTAATGAGAAACCAATTGATCCTTAATCATTATTTACTCCATCGTCTCACTCTCTACATAATATGTTAGTTGAAGCATGCTTCCATTGCCTTCTACAACACCTATAAATTGCTTTAGATTTTTTTCATAATGCCCCTAATAGCTTGCATACTCTTCTCTTCACTCACACTGACTCAACATAGAATGAAACCAACGAAAACTCGTAAAATAAATATCCAATATATAATTTTTTGGAATGATTAAAACAATAATTACAATGAGAGTAATGGAAACCTAATCATCTATCTTCACATGCTCTAGATTGGTTTGTAATTTTGATATTTCTCCTCCTTGACCTGATCCTCCATGATATTCATTAAGTGAGAGATAAAATCAACTTTAACCATCTTCTATAAGACTTCCTTAGAATTTTGGACCAGTTACCAAGTGCATAAACCAAAGTGTGCACAAAATCTAGAAAATTCACTCTAGAAGTGGTAACATAGGTTGTCCATTCGAGAAGTGAGTTACTAACATAGGTTTCTCCACTGTGACCTGGGTTATAATGCACATTTCTCCACTATGTTGGCGAATGTAACTAGTTTCAGTCTACATAATTTTTCCCATTAAGTATTTTATGTAAAAAGAAAACAAAAAGAAAAAGAAAAATTATTATTATTTTCTAAATAAGCATGTTATTCATGCTTCTACGTTTTTGAGTCAGATTCAAAGTCCTATTTTTGACCTATTGTAAAAAAGTGGAAAATAAATTTTGAATGTAAATTTTGGGACAGAAACCCCTCTAGATGTGAAGTCTATCATGCATGTCAATTTGACCTTGTCCCAGTGGACATGTCCATTCACAACCCTCTGAACTATATAACTAGAGGATGGATGGAGCTTATTTGGACACACACTTGGATGGATTTTTGGTCTGAAATAACACATAGAAGGAAAGAGAATACGTGGAGGATGAAAATATGAAAGAGAGGATTTTTTTTGAAGATACGATTTATGGAAGATTTGTCTCTGGTTGTTGGTATCTTGTTGATGAATCTAGTGGAAGGAAGAAGGGTTTGATTTTGCATCTTGAAGTGGAAATTTTCGTGGTCATGGTTCTTGGCTATCTCATTAGATCTGATTTTATAAGAAGAGATTTTTTGGGTTTTCTCGTGGGAGGGGTTCTTCTATGATATTCATGTTCTATTGTAATTTATTAATGATGGAAGAAAAACATAATAATGAAAATGTTAATAATCTCACAAGTAATTATCATGTAATGGAAACTTGTTAATAAGATGAATACCTCACAATTTCCAACACACTGTGACCTAAGTTATCCTACTTTTCAACCCAAAACTCAGTCTAACTACTACCAAATTCTAGAAAAACTTCTTCAACACTTGTAAGGCTTATCCAAGCCTTGACAAGTTTCAATAATACCTCAAATATATCAACATAAGGCTCCACCTTGATAGGTACCTTTGCATCATTATACAACTTTTCTATCATTCACCAAGAGTGTGATATGATATGCAAGCATACATACATATATATAAAATAAATTTGGAAAAATGGATGTGAACAAGAAAAATATGTTCTCTACAACTATAAAAAACTTTTTAGAAACATTCCATCATTTAGGTACTAAAAGGTTTCACTAGTAGAAACAAACACCTTATATTTTGAATGAAAAATAACATACTAATGTTTAGAAAACTAAAAATTCACATATTTAGACACAATTTCTATAAATAAGAATTATCTATTATGAAAGGTAACTCATGTCCCTACATTCGTCTTTTTTAACACATAATCAATTCATTATGTAATTACTCTAATCATCCATCCAAGTTAACATATTGATGTTTTTTTTATTTTTTCCATTGCTACTAATACATTAGGTGAGACCATTACTACCTTGCACCCACCCTAACCTATCATGTATTGAAAGGTGAAATGACCCTCTTCCATATATGATTTGTGTGCTATCATTTTTCTTGGTGTCATGCATTTCTCACTACAAATGATCCACAATTATGTGATGCACCTACATTTCTAAGAATGACAAGAGTGTTTTTCTTTCTAAATTAGATAAAAAAAAGCAAGGAAAAGGGAAATAAATGATTGTAGTGTGATCTAAGCATGACATGATTACAACTATTATCCTCACTTTTGCAGGTTGTGAGAATATTCATGGTCATGATATTGCATGATTAAGTTGAATGGAATATTTCTATAGGGCTCTAATATTTCAAAATAGATTTATTAAAGATATGATATTCTAAAATAGATTTACAAGAGGATTATAAGATTCATTATATACAAAATTATAATTTATAGATCCATTATATTTTAGTACTATGCAGTATGTTGTATACTAACATGAATTTCTTCAATTTGCTCATAGAATCCCTCGAAACATCGTATTTCACTTTTTCTAATGTGTGGGATGTGGTGATTCCTTATTTTATTTCTCTTGTATTTGTTTCTATGTCCTCATACTTAATACTTATTCCATTCATTTTTCAAATTACTATCTCAAAGGAAAACTAAATTTACCAATACTTAAGCAAATGCAATGTAATCTTAACTATATAGACCATAAGACAAAACGGAGATGTTATACCTTAGGTGATGACAATTTCGTTTGCATCTAAGTTCTTTACATGTTAGCATCACATAATATAAAACTATAGATATATAGCATGCTCTTTTGATGTTAGTTATTTACCATCATTGATTCATGTAAAATGAGGTTTAGGTATCACTTTACAATTTAGGTGTATATTTTACAACTAATTAATTAATTACTAGCCTTATGACAATTGATCAGAAAGTGGAAGGGAAACCTTGGGAAACCTTGAAATCATTGTTTAAGGAATAGAGTAACACATTGGTTTCAAAAATTCTAGTATTTATTGTAAATTAGTTAGGATTTCCTCTATATATCAAATATGTTAAAAGATTTCTCAGTATAAATGTTTCTAATTTAAATGACTTTTATTAGACAAGTTAAATGGTTTTTATTAGACAAACAAGGACGACACTAATATAGAATAAAAATTCTAAAAAAAATAAAAAACTCCTTTTTAAGGTTCCTTAAGTTTCAATAAATAAAATTTAGTCTCATCAGATGTTAATGACCATTATAATAGATAGTAAGAAACTTTATTGTACACAAGGTTATCATAGACATTAAGAAACTTTATTGTACACAAGGTTATCATAGACATTACTTTTTTGTCACCTTTTTATCATGACCTTGTAAGAACAAGGTTAGAGGGATGAATAAAATAAATAGTTATATAGATATTTTAAATCTATTTCTCATTGATTTAATTTGTTAAAGGTTCAAATAACTTGATAAAATTATTGTAAGTTAAGTGCTCACTACCTTGTGGTGCTTCTTATAAATTTTTAAAATTTACACCCAAAGTTTATTTTAAAACATGCCATAATATCCTGTAAATTCCTTAGTATATTGCTTATTCATGTCCAATGCAAAATCCTATATAACATTCTATTATTCTTTTATTATTTTGTCTAAAATGGAAATCCACTCAATGACCATAAACAATAATATCCTTAATCAAAATTTGTCATATTTTTTTAAGTAGGACTCCAGATTTCGCATAATTGATTCATCCATTTACATATTTGAGTCAATTAATTTAGAAGTTGATCCAATGTTTTGTTATTATTATTTCTTAAAACCATAACTTTATTTTAGGAAGAAATTTCTTTACATTTAGTGCTCTAAAAGGACTATCTAGCCATCATAAAAAAAATCTTCATAAATAAGTAAAATCAAAATCATACCTATATATTCAAAACAAGTGCTACTGGCGTAGCCGTAGTCCCTGCCGATTTGCAAGTTCAGGACACAAATATTTTATTTTATTGCGTTGGCTTGGATGCAGGGATGAATATACGTAATCTGATCAAAATTTAATTGGGCAACGTAGCTCGCAGACAGAGAGAGGCAACTCTTTCAAAACCTTCCGCAATGTCCATCGACACATCAAATTAACTCTGGTAATCAGGACTGTTTGTTTTCTCTCAAGGTAAGATTTGTAAGACTGGAAAGATCCGTAATTGAGGCAGGCAAACTCTTCAAGCGGTTGTTGTGTAAATTTAGATCAGTCAAGCTTGAAAGCTCCTCAATGCAATCAAGAAGACCACAATTGATTTGAGTTGAAGTCTAAATTTATTAACCTGGAAAAATTTCCTATGGAATTAGGAAGTGTCACAATA
>APFE031514236.1:63458-88122 GCA_000404065.3 Pinus taeda | reverse complement strand
TATCTAGCTCCCTAAATCATTTCCCCTCCCCCTATTCTACAAAAAACTATATAAAAACCCAAAAATATTAAATATCCCACCCCATGGAAACTATAGCCAAATAAATAAAAGTCTGGGAAATACTAGGTCTATTTGGGGCCTTAGTATTAGCCCTTCCACGTTCATTTCCCTTGGGATTTGTTTAACATCTGGTTAAATGAATAACCGTGCTAAACCCCTCCCCCGCACACCAAACTATACCACACCCTCCGTGCACATTGCATTTGGATTTTATTAATGTCCGATTAATACATAACCATAGTCTCGCGCCAAAACACATTAACCTCTAAACCTAAGGTTTTAACCCGCCTGCAGCCGTGAAAATTTTATGTTTATCGGGCGCACTATTATGCTAAACCCCAAGTGTTTTTCCTTCCCTTCCACCTTCGGATAACTCCCCATAGATCTGATGGCCTTCGTCGATATTAGGTGCCCCTTCATAGCGGCAAGATAGTGCCCGATGGTCAACGGTTTCACCGTCGTACACCGGGACAGCTGTCGGCCATCTATTGCATCGGGCTTCCCCTGACACATACTGCTCCCGTGCCAAAAGCGGTCCGACGCAAACCACTTACTACCCTCCCTTGTTGCTTATGTCACTGCATGACGATGCCGCCACCTCACCTGCCATTGTGCTGTACCTTGTTGCGTTACCCTGCTGCGTCACCCTGCCATGTCACCCTGCTGACGTCATCAGTTGTACTGGGTCCCACTGCTGATGTCATGCTGACGTCACATGTCGTACCACTGACATCACCAAATGTACCACTGACGTCATCCGCCAAAAGAAAAGCGCGCAAGTGCGAAATCGATGCTTCGGAGGCCCGGAATCAAATTTTGAGGCAGTTTTTGATGCGCGATTAGCGCTTAGCGCTAATCGCGCATTGCTACGGGAAATAGGCCAAAATGGAGAATCTTAATTTTCAGCAGTTATTTTTGCCTCGAAAGGGCAGAAAAGGGGCGATTTAACAGTTTTTAGCATATCAGAGAAAAGAAGAAGCCCAAATTCAATTAAAGAGTATCAGTGAAGCGGCAAAGAGTATCAGATTGACCATAAGAAAGCGGTGAAGCCATTTAAGGCTCTCAGACCACAGTTAATGCACAGTAAGGCCACTCAAGAGCAGTGGAACAGAGACCAATGCGCAGTTATGATGAATGGCCAGTGCATAACAACAAAAGACAGATAGCCTCATTTTTGAAACAGCTGCCCCCAGCACAGCATTAGATAGATATTTTTCACTACTTATAAGACAAGTTAGGTTAACTGCATTTATTTCCTAAAGATCTTCTAGCAGATCTTTTTTGTAGATATTTTGCCTATAAATACAACCCTGAATAATGTAATAAGGGTTGGTGGGTTGTTTGGTCGATCTCTCATTTTGAGAGCTGCACTGTAAATATTAAGAACTTCTGTAATCAAAGATTGTTGGAATGTTTGCATCTGATCTTGCTGGTTGTGCTTTTAATGGCTGAAGAAATTGGTATGGAATTCTCGTGCTTGCTCACGGTTCAATAAGTCTTTCCTCCCTTTGTTTATCAGTTTATACATAGCTGTACCAAATATATATCATAATCTAAGTTGCAGGAAGAAAGAATAGCCCATAATTGGTTTCATGCCCTCTGTGCTCAATTCGTGTAGCTTTTCCATTTTTTCCTCTGAAATTAGTGATGAATATGCATTCTTAATTGCACATGTTTAAGCTATTCCCTTCATTATATGAATGCTGTCTGGGAATTCTCCATTGCCCCATACAACTTTCATCCACTTTCCCTCTTTGGCTGGATAAGAGATCCTTAATTGCCTCTCATTCCCTGACCTCCATTTCATCCTTGTTCCAGCATAAATCATTGTGCCAGGTGTAGCTATCCTGCTCCATATTCCCTTCTTCTACCAAAGAAAACACATCCTTCCATTCACATTCATGACTCCATGCCCAATGGTTTGAACTTCTTACACTTTGCATGCCAACTCTGTTTGATTAAGATCAACCATCCCACTAAACCAAATCAAAACCCATGTGCATCATATCTAGCCTAAAATCATCCCTTAAACAAAGTTAAATCCTAAAGAGAGAGCCCTCTATGACTGCTGGTAGGCTAGGACCTGCAGTCCAAAGCTTGGTTTGTGGTTACCTCGGTTGTATTCCCTTAGGAGTCAAAGGGAACAACCTGAGTGATAACATAATGGCGACTCCGCTGGGGACAATCATCTATTCATTACCGTAAATCCCCATTTTTGATTAGTTTGCCTTTCGAATAAGTCCTAAACTTGTTTTGAAAAATCACAAAAAATAAAAAAATCTAAGAAAATCTAAAAATATTTTGTTTCTTATTGCATATTAAGTCCTGATCTGTGTGGTGGACAAAGATTAGGCCCTTCAAAGTTAATTTACTTATCCACCTGGCGACTCCACATAATCCTCATAATAAAGACTCCACTGGAGAAATGAACCCAAGAGAAATATATGAGCAGATCGGACTTTTGACCTGGATTACTATCCAACAGGTCATGTTCTTTCTCTTCCATAAAATTTTGTTGTGTATATTGTATTTTAAAAACGATTTTAAATTAGATTTTCATGACTTGCCTTTTGAAAATATTGTTGAAAAGCCTCCTTGCACATTACAACAGCAGCCTTTAAAAGCTGCTGAGAATCATCATACATCCAAGGAGGAAACAAATTTCAAAGCCAATCATTCTATCCTTGTTCATGTTGAGCCCATTCAGCCAATCCCTGTACATACTCCCATGCCTCCTAAAGTTCCTGACAGATATAAGCCTCTTGTTTTGCCTCCCGTGCTTAATCCTCTGCCCAAAAATCAACCTGACTATCTCCCAAGATTTGATGGAGAGAATGGTATCACTGCCCAAAAGCATATCCAAGCCTTTGAAGACTATCTTAATATATTTGAAGTGGAGGAGGAGGATGTTAGTATCAGGCTGTTTGCCCTTTCTTTGCAAAGGCGAAGTTAGGACTTGGTTTAAAACATTGCCTGAGGCTAGCATTTCTAATCTTCAGCAGTTTTCCAAACTCTTCCTTGATAGATGGATGATCAAACTCAATTTCCTCTTGCTCATTGAAGAATATAATCAGTTAAAAAGAAGTCCAAATGAATATGTTCAACAATTTCATGACCGATTCAATCAAGTTTATCATTCTCTGCCTTTGAATATTAGACCTCCCCCTGATTTAGCTCTAGTGCATTATCCAAGAGCTTTTGACCCAGAAATAGAATTCCTTTTGAGAGAAAGGAGCCCCTCCACTATGAAACAAATGCATGACATGGCAGTGGACATAGAGGCAAATATGAAAATAAGGGAGGAGAAGTGCAAAGCAGAGCAAGAAGAAAAACTTCATGGTTTGTTACAAAGGTCAGAGGAAATGATCACAATGAAAGTGGAATTTTCAGAGCACCAGAACACATCTATTTTGTAAGAGCAAAGTAATGACATTCATGAGCAAACCTACCACAAAATAGATGACATATTCGTACAACCATACATGATGGAGCAATCTCCTGATATACTATATGAACATAACATCTTCTCTTCTTTCAACATCTTGCCAAAGTACGATGAGTATGATGATGATGATGAGCCTAATGACCAAATCAGTCTTGCAGAGGAGTCAGAACCTAGTTTGGCAGAAAGAAAAATTCAGGGTCAGCAGCCCAAAATCAATAATCAACATGCCTATCTCAGCTATGAAGTAAAGGAGGAAAGTGCAGAAAATTTTGATTTCAGTGAAGGAACTTTACCTTTATGTGTTGATTCTTTTCAATTTATTAAGGAGAACTATCATGCAGTTAATAAGCAAATATCAGCAAGTGTTGATATTGATCATCTGGAGGAAGCCCAAAACATTGTCCAAAATACATTACCTCTAGTTTTTCAACCCCACAGGGCCAACGAATATCAGATTGAGGAAAATTCGAAAGCGGTTGTTCGTAACCAAGTGATACAAGTGGATCCCTTGCCTCTCTGTGTTCAGCCATCTGAGTTTTTCAAAGAAGAAGTGGAGCAACCTGCACAGATCAGTCAAGGGCCAGATGAGCCTGCTTGTAACAAATTGCAAATATCAGTTCAGATTTTATATGATTCATGTGCTAACAGGGGGTATGATGAAGTAAAGATGTTCTCTTCTCCACTAACAGGTTGTGTGCCTCAATATCAAAATGTTGATGATATCCCTATTCCAAGGCATGATAGTGATCCCAAACTTTTGTACAGTTCTTCAATTCAGTTCAACAATAATGTATATATGCTGCAGGACCCTTTTGTACAGTTTCTTATTTCAGCAAAGAAGGTCAGCAGTTTTCTGATCTTCTCAAAGATTAACAAAGCCATATCAGATTGCAAGATCTCAGTTTTTCTCGCCAGCAAGCACAAGCAACAAAACTCACCGAAGTTTATAATGCTTAAGTGGCTGCACTGGTTATTTCATTTCACCTAACAGCAAAAGTAAGTGCTGGTTAGAGTAGGTAGGTAGGATTTCTGTCTTCTGTTTTTATAGTAAGCTTGCTGCAGTTGAAGCCTAAAGTGAAGGCCCTAAGCTCTTCAAGTCTGTGGTCATCTTAATAAATAAAGCATCCAGCAAAGGGAAGTTTTCAGAGTACAACAATTAAAGACCAAGGCATTCTGACCTACTGTTCTTGACCTTTCACAAGGAAAGGCCATCCCCAAGTGGAGCCACTGTTAGCCCCCTGCTCATAGCAGGTATTCATCTTTCATGATTAACATGTTTACATGCCAAATATGTCATGCTCTGCAGGCTGCAATGTTCCATATTTTCTGCAGAGGCCAAAGAAGTGTCCATGAGAGTGTGCTAGTCTAAGTGCCTCTGATGCATTCCAATTTTGATAAGTTATTCCATTTTTTAAGAATTTCCAATTAAAGGGAGATCCAAACAGCTTAATCTTTGTCTCGCTAGGTTTCAATTTCTTGTTGTAGAATATAGAGAATCATTATATGTCCAAACAGCTTAAACTTGGCAGATTCTTAGATAGGCAGAGAAGCAAGGGTGCTCAACAGCTCAATCTGATCCCCTGGATGGAATAAGTATAGATGTAGGTAGGAGGACAGAAAATAAAAGAAAAAAGTTGAAAATTTGGGTTTGCTAGTTCAAGTGAACCCAAACCAAAAGAAGAAAAAATGCTAGGTAAAGTAGGCTGGGTAAGTAGTTTCGTGGTTGCAGAAATCAAGCTATGTGATCCATTTCATATTTTCAAGTGTTATATTCATTCAGATCACAGTTTTGTGGCACTTTCTCATGTTGATCAGATCAGGGAAGGCATCTCTAACTCCCCCTTCTTCTTATTTCCCAAATCACTCACTAACATCCCCTTAAGGACCTTGGGATCTGCCCAACCAGTCCAGTTTTCACTCCATCCTGGTTAAAAACCAAGTTGACATCTGAGTTGTCTTAGTGAAAAGAAGCCACATTTCTTGTGTAAAATTTATCTTTACACTATCCATTTATTTCCTTATGCTTAAGTTTCCATTCTAAGCTTAGCATGCATCCCCTCCTTTGTATTCCAAAACCTCATACTAACATCTAACCCTATTATCTAGCTCCCTAAATCATTTCCCCTCCCCCTATTCTACAAAAAACTATATAAAAACCCCAAAAATATTAAATATCGCACCCCATGGAAACTATAGCCAAATAAATAAAAGTCCAGGAAATACTAGGTCAATTTGGGGCCTTAGTATTAGCCCTTCCACGTTCATTTCCCTTGGGATTTGTTTAACCTCTGGTTAAATGAATAACCGTGCTAAACCCCTCCCCTGCACACCAAACCATACCACACCCTCTGCGCACATTGCATTTGGATTTTATTAATGTCCGATTAATAAATAACCATAGTCCCGCGCCACAACACATTAACCTCTAAACCTAAGGTTTTAACCCACCCGCAACCGTGAAAAATTTATGTTTATCGGGCGCGTTGTTCTGCTAAACCCCGAGCGTTTTGCCTTCTTTTCCACCGTCGGATCACTCCCCACAGATCCGACGGCCTTCATCGATATCGGGCGCCCCTTCATAGCGGCAAGATAGTACCCGATGGTCGACGGTTTCACTGTCGTACATCGGGACAGCTGTCGGCCACCTATTGCATCGGGCCGCCCCTAACACATACCGCTCCCGTACCAAAAGTGGTCCGACACAAACTGCTTATCGCCCTCCCTTGTTGCTTACGTCACCGCATGACGATGCCGCCAACTCACCTGCCACAATGCTGTACCCTGCTGTTTCACCCTGCTGCATCACCCTATTGCGTCACCCTGCCACGTCACCCTGCCACATCACCCTGCTGACGTCATCATCCGTACTGGGTCCCACTGCTGACATCATGCTGACGTCACCTTCCGTACCGCTGACGTCACCCGTCGTACCGTTGACATCATATGCCAAAAGGAAAGCGTGCAAGTGCGAAATCAATGCTTCGGAGGTCCGGAATCAAATTCTGAGGCAGTTTTTGATGTGCGCTTAATGCTAATTGCGCATCGCTATGGGAAATAGGCCAAAATGGAGAATCTTAATTTTTAGCAGTTATGTTTGCCTCGAAAGGGCAGAAAAGGGGCGATTTAACAGTTTTTAGCATATCAGAGAAAAGAAGAAGCCCAGATTCAATTAAAGAGTATCAGTGAAGCGGCAAAGAGTATCAGATCGACCATAAGAAAGCGGTGAAGCCATTTAAGGCTCTCAGACCACAGTTAATGCATAGTAAAGCCACTCAAGAGTAGTGGAACAGAGACCAATGCGCAGTTATGATGAATGGCCAACGCATAACAGCAAAAGACAGATAGCCTCATTTTTGAAACAACTGCCCCCAGCGCAGCATTAGATAGATATTTTTCATTACTTATAAGACAAGTTAGGTTAACTGCATTTATTTCCTAAAGATCTTCTAGCAGATCTTTTTTGTAGATATTTTGCCTATAAATACATCCCTGAATAATGTAATAAGGGTTGGTGGGTTGTTTGGTTGATCTCTCATTTTGAGAGCTGCACTGTAAATATTAAGAACTTCTGTAATCAAAGATTGCTGGAATGCTTACATCTGAACTGGCTGGTTGTGCTTTTAATGGCTGAAGAAATTGGTATGGAATTCTCGTGCTTACTCACGGTTCAATAAGTTTTTCCTCCCTTTGTTTATCAGTTTATACATAGCTGTACCAAATATATATCATAATCTAAGTTGCAGGAAGAAATAATAGCCCAGAATTGGTTTCATGCCCTCTGTGCTCAATTCATGTAGCTTTTCCATGTTTTCCTTTGAAATTAGTGATGAATATGCATTCTTAATTGTGCATGTTTAAGCTATTCCCTTCATTATATGAATGTTGTCTGGGAATTCTTCATTTCCCCATACAACTTTCATCCACTTTCCCTCTTTGGCTAGATAAGAGATCCTTAATCACCTCTCATTCCCTGACCTCCATTTCATCCTTGTTCCAGCATAAATCATTGTGCCATGTGTAGCTATCCTGCTCCATATTCCCTTCTTCTACCAAAGAAAACACACCCTTCAGTTCACAGTCATGACTCCATGCCCAATGGTTTGAACTTCTTACACTTTGCATGCCAACTCTGTTTGATTAAGATCAACCATCCCACTAAACCAAATCAAAACCCATGTGCATCATATCTAGCCTAAAATCATCCCTTAAACAAAGTTAAATCCTAAAGAGAGAGTCCTCTCTGACTGCTGGTAGGCTAGGACCTACAGTCCAAAGCTTGGTTTGTGGTTACCTCGGTCGTATTCCCTTAGGAGTCAAAGGGAACAACCTGAGTGATAACAATTATAATGGATCAAGTCTGCCTCCATAGTGTGTCAATTTCATGGTTGAGTTTTAAGATTTCATTACAATAGGTCAAGTTCTCCTACACTACATGTCAATTTGATGGTTAATTTTTAAATTTTCGTTGCAATGTGTCAAGTTGTCTTAGGCTAATATTTTAAAATAGTTATTGTTTTAGCATTTGAAAAAGAAATTAATCTAAGTATAATGACTCTTTCATTCAGGCGACTCTTTCATCTATTCAGGAAATTTATTGAAAAGTTAAGGTTTTTTGTAGTCGTGATATTTGGTTTTAATTCCATGGTTGAAAAATTGTCAAAATTTTACGGTTTTTCTAAGTCATGATATTTTATCTTTAATGCTATAATTGAAAACAATTATAAGTATTTTATCTTTAACGTCATGGCTGAAAATTGTTGGAATTTTAATTCTTTTTAAAGGCATGATATTTTATCTTTAATGTCATGCCTGAAAATTGTTGGAATTTTAAGGTTTTTTGGAGTCATGATATTTTATCTTTAATGCCATTGCAAAACAATGTTGAAAACTTGTCTCAAAAAAAAAAAATTATTCCAACATCAACACTTTTTGTTTTCTGGGTGTTTTTTGCACCAAAAAATTGACTTTATTGGATTTTGTTGTCATTTTTAAAAAATGTTTAAAATTTACCCCTAAAAAAATTATAAATAAATAAAAATAAAACATGTTGATGCAGCATCAACTCTTTTCATTTTCAGACTGTTTTTTCATGTTAATTTTTTTTTTTTTTTTGGCTAGACTTCTCAGTTTGAGGTAATTGTTCTTGTTTGATGTAACTATGTTTTTTACTTTTCAACCTAATTTTTAATGTATTTTGTAGGCATGATATTTGGTCATTAATGTCGTGCTTGAAAAATGTTTGAATTTTAACCCTAAAAAAGAGGTGATGTTGCATCATCACATTGCATTTCAGCATAGTTTTTTATGTCTTTTGTAATCATGATATTTGGTTTGTAATGTCGTGGTTAAAAAATGTTGTAATTTTAACCCTAAAATGAAAAAAGAGTGATGATGCATCACCATTTTTCAAAATCAACATGAAAATCATGATTGAAACGAGAACTTTGCGAAGTTCTCATTAAGTTGGTAACATTGTTATATGCTTTACCAGGCATAAAATATAGTCTTCCATTCAACCAATAATCTTAAATGTTCCTATACTTGATTATGAAGTAAATCTCATTTCAAATATCCAATGAGGATTATTCTTCCATAAGTTACCATGTTTAATTTCAAATGAGAACGCACATGAAAGTATTGGAAAAAGAATAAATCCACATCATAAACTAATGGCTCACAAAGAGATCTATCATAATTTGATTAATGAACATAGGGTTCCTTAATGACGTAGGCTGCAATATTTTATTAATATTGAATTCAAGCGTTCATACAAAAAAATAAACAGTGCAATGTATCTCCCAACCTTTATTACAAATTTATCTTCTCTACAAAGAATTGTACATAACACAATAAAGATATATAAGAAACAAAATAAAGCAATTGAACTATTGAAAAAGCATACAATACTTATATTAGAAAGGTAAATTGTAAACTAACTATAGCTATCAGTTCTAATGCTATAGAATAGAAGAAGAGAAATTTTGGTTGAATGTAAGGGCCCTCCCAATTGGCTTGACACTACTTATAAAGCTATGACTCTATGAACCAATTACACACCTACAATATCTCAAAACATCATCTTAGTATGTGTATTAATCGAAGAAAGCTTCAAAAATACATAATGACTTGATATTTGTATTCCTTTATCTAATAATCTCCCTATTGATTTGTATATATATCTCTCAATCCATTGGTTGATTGATTACATTAGAAATTACATTACATTTCTTTCTCAATGGTTTATATAAGCATTTACATTAAAAAAGATGCATAGGTGAAGCCTAATTGAATCCCATGTTACACGCCTTAAAAGCATTGAATACATTTCCTGAAGGGTAAAATAAAGGAAATCTAGTAAATCCTTGGTGAGAATAGACCACAATCGGATTGAGTGATACAAAAATATCCCTAAACATTGCCCACAATTGATTTTCTTGCTGGACACATTGTTATTGGCATAGTTTGACTAGTAAGAAATTTGAGGAGAACTCATAGTGCATAGAAATTCCACAAAAAAACTATTTCTATATTGCATTCAAAGCCAAATTACAAGCCACATAAATAGTGCTCATGAGATCCAACAATTTCTAAACGAGAAATTATTGTTGAGAAAATATCTCAACCACTCAACAAACCAATCCTACCTATATACTAATGTAAGCATTTTTCCAATGCCCCCCTCTAATTCTTACATCACATCATTGCAAAAATTAATAGATAAAACACAAATTATAATTCACATGTTAGTCACATCAGTCTTACTAGTCTTCATCATCACTCACATCTACTTTGGAATCTTGAAAACACTGCTCTTTCTTCACCATCTTATCTTCGAGTTGTTACTTGAAATCCATTTAAAACATTCTTTCCTTTGACCATCATTGTTGAGCTTTGCAGGATCAACAATATTGAAAAATCGACTCGTCAGGGCATCCAGGATAAAAGTTGTCAAGAAATGAACCATCGCATTGAGCAATCATCATTTTTCAGATATTTCACTTTCATCTATCCGTAAATTGCTAGGAAGATGGTCTGGATACTGAATGTGTTCAAAATTTGATTAAACAACTTGACCTGTTTCACAAACATGGATCTCATATTGTCACCTATAGTTGTTATTCATGGGTTTTCTAGCACCAAGAACAACAAACCATAATAGTATATAAACATAATCAAACGAGTGATGTGTTCAAGGGTTTCCAAGCACTAGGAACCAATAATATAATTTATGCAACACTATTCAATAATTAGTTGTGTACTTTTTACAAACATAATGGAAAACTACACAAACCTCACAAGAACAAAATCAATAATTTATCAGCTGTCATCCAAGCATACTATGTCCCTCCTTGTCACAAATCAAGGGTTGTTTACCTGATTGAATATCTATCTTGGAGTTTTGTTCTTCATGCGATAATTGTTAGAGAGGTCAATTTTAACAAATTCACACTCCCATATTAAGTTGACCAAACTTGATATGTCTATTATTAAAACTCCAAAATCCATTCCACCTTGACCATAATTATGTATCTTGTGTAGCATTGATTTTACACTTACGGAACTTGAGCAGAAAGCACAAGCTAATTAGATATGGGATGATAGTGTAAAGTTTGATGATCAAAAAATAATAATAATATTCACCTCGTCTCTATTGATCTAGTGTTCGACCAGGTGATGTCTGGTGATCGAATTTTCTCAGTTCACGAATATTTGTAGAACCTACAACCTGAGTTTGTACCACATGTCATAACACATTGTCAATATGTATAATTTGCACACTCTAGTGAATCTGGTTTCTACAGATCAATATAATCAAGGACACATGCAAACCTTCATGTAGAAATATAAGAACCTGATAATATCAATCTGTAACTACAAAAAAAGTGTTGCAATGGTCACATCCATGGTTTCCAAATCATCTATTTGAAACAAGCATATGCCAATGAGAAAAAGTGATCCAGTGGGTGTTGAAAATGGCAACAAGAAATGCTAAAAATAGAAGTGCTAAAAATAGAACCACTATAAATAGCAGTTCAGGTACCAGTTCTAGATTGAGCAACAGGGAATGAAAAATGGAAGTGTTAAAAATAGCATTGCTATTTTTAGCAGTTTGAGATAGATTCCAATTTTAGTCAGTCCCTGGACTAAAGTTGAGAAGTAAAATTTGAATTTGAACTTAACAGCTGTTTGAAAATAAATTAATTAATTCACCATGAGTTACTTAGTTGTGAAAAATCAAACATGAAGTCTATGTGAGGACAAGCAACAATTTCTCTATTAATTAAGGAATTTATCCATCAGTTAAAGAGATAAGGATGAGTTCTAATTTGAGTTGTAATTAGCTGGCTTATTTATTTGAGTCAAGTCCGGTTAGATTGATTTAAAGAGTTTATTTAAATTAATGTGAGTTCAGTTAGTTAATGCATGCTTGCATATAACTACTGCACTTCAGATAACTGAATATTCTCTCATGAATAACTCATGCATGTTAGTTCAAACAGAGACCTAGTTGAGATCAGAGGAGGACAATGTACTATTAGTTGGATGGATTTTTCCTATAAAGGAAACTCATCCATGGAGAAGGATTTATCTCCTTCAGGATTGCACAGTTAGATCAAAGGTTAGTAAGTGTGTGAAGAGGCCAATTCACACAAGTGGTTGCATTGGACCCCAAGGAAAATTTCGCAAAGAAATAGGAGGCTTGGAGGGCAGAGGAGAAGGTTTGAGAGAGGCATTTGACTGTCTATGAGCAATAGAGGGATTGCAGATAGAGAAGGATAGCTTGTGATTTGATTCTTTTTGTAATCCGGACTATATTTCCACTTGTATGATAATATAGAGCTGGGGTTTTAGGCTTAGGCTTTCCCCGGGTTATTTCTTCTGTGTTATATGTGATTGATTTCTCATTCTCATTTATATGTGTTATCTTGATCTTGCTCAATTCGATTAAGCTTCCGTAAAGTGTTGTAGAAGTAGATCTTGTATTGTGTTTTATTATATTGCATAATCTGTTGATCTACAATGGGAATTTCTACATGGTATCAGAGCTAGCTAATTTGTAGAAAATTTCTACATGGTATCAGAGCTAGCTAATTTGTAGAAAATTTCTACATGGTATCAGAGCAAAGGTGATCAAGGCAAAGAATAGTATACAAGAAGGGAGAAGTTCAAAGTTTTTGATTCCTGAATATAGAAATCGAGTTCTTATCACATCTCTATTTCACCTGTGGCATTCAATGGTTTAAGACTCAAATATGCCCTTGATGGTAGTTCGAATTATATAGCCTGGAAGGATCACATGGAGATAGTATTAGAGGATAAGTCTAAAGGACTTCATTGATCAAGAAGTCCCCAAGTCAATTGATGCTACTCAACTGGCGGAATGGAAGAAATGTGTGGCCAGAGCAAGGAGAATCCTTCTGGAGGGAGTTTGAGACCACATAGTCTCGAGTCTCCATGGGAAGGAGACACCATTTTCAATGTGGAAAACATTGAAAGATCTATATCAGAATAGCAACGATCATAGGATGTTGGCATTGAAAGACAAGCTTCAGAAGATCAAGTGTGAAAAAGGTGACACGATCTCTATGTATCTGAACAAGCTCACCACATGTAGGGATGAGTTTGGAAGTGTAGGGATTGCGACAGCTGATGACGACATTGTGAGTCTTGCACTCCTCAGTCTTCCTAAGAGCTGGCATAACTACCAAGACCCGATTAATGGAAGAGAGAAACTGCCAGATTAGGAACGTCTTTGGTCAGATCTGATGCAAGAGGAGATAAGAAGAAGCACAAGAGATGGTTCTTCATCCATGGAGGATGAAGAAAAATTCTCCTTAGAGAGTAAAGTGAAGAAGGGGAAGGAGAAGGATTCTCTTTCCCAATCCAGTTCTTCCCAAGGTGGGAAGAAGTTTGACAAATCGGAAGTGTGATGCTTTCGTTGTCATGAGGTGGGCCATTTTGCTACAAATTGTCCACTGAAGAAATCCAAGAAGGGATCTGTGGAAGGATCAGAAGGTGAGGCATTGGCCTCACAGTTTGACTTGGATTTCACACTGTTCACATGTATGGTTTCATCCATGGTGGGAAGTGGTTGGTTTCTTGATAGTGGAGCTTCTTTCCACATGGCCGACAATAAGAGTTTGTTCAATACTTTGGAGGAGAAAGATCTCCAGATACTCATGGTGATGGGTAATGATGAAAAGTATAGTGTATCAGGTGTAGGCATGGTTGTTTTTCAGAGGAAGCATGGAGCTTGCATTATCTTGACCGATGTCAAGTATGTACCAGGAATGAAGAGACATTTGGTGTCGATAGTGATGCTAGAAGACAAACGCTATGATGTAGTCTTTAGTAAGGGAAACATTTTCCTTCGACACATCATCACTAGACAGGTGAAGCAGATCGGTTCACAGGTTAAGAACCTGTATGCTCTTGAGGTTCAATATGCATGCAAAGCCTTGAGGAGCAAGGCAACTGATGGAGACTTGGTGGTTGAGAGGGAGAGTACATTACCTTTCAACATGCAACATTAGGAGAAGTCTTAGATGATTTTGGAGGAGCCACGATTGGTGAAGCAACTTCAGGAGGTCGTGGAGCAGCCACAACTAGAGAAGCTAAGTGGAGATTGAGTAGAGAAATCTACTCATATAGAGACCTCCAGTAGGGGAAAATTTTGAGTCAGTTGGGCAGAGGGATCACATGCATCCATACCTCTAGGTAGGAGGTGGGGCGATGTGGAGTAATCGTCCCAAGAAGACTGGAATAGGGGTAGGATCCTTGAGGTACCCAACCTCTTTGATTCGACTTTGCTACAGGAGCCCTAACAAGGAATAGCAGGACTGGCTGAGTGGGTAGGTACAAATGCAGATGGAGTGGCAGAGAGAGCTACAGTGCAGGAGCCCCAAGATAGTGTAGAGCTAGTAGGCTGCAACAATGAGAGAGGCATAGGAGTGTTGCACCAGTGTAGGATGTCATGGAGAGGTTTGCAACAATGTGAGATGCATGGAGTGTTGTAGTAGCTCAGAGATCAGAGAGGGAGCACTTGTTAGCAGCAGGTAGAGCCTCAACATCATAGTATGTTTCTAGCTCAACGGAGAGGTCAGTTGAGAGTTTTTTTTTGTTTCTAGAGTTGCTACAGTGTCCACCCTTGGGAGAAGTGTTGCATGCAGAACATTCCAAAGGTACAGGATCCGGTTCGATTTGAATGCCTTTCTTGTTGAGAGGGAGTGTTGAAAATGGCAACAAGAAATGCTAAAAATAGAAGTGCTAAAAATAGCAGTTCAGGTACCAATACTGAATTGAGCAACAGGGAATGAAAAATGGAAGTGCTAAAAATAGCATTGTTATTTTTAGTAATTCGGGATAGATTCCAATTTTCGTGAGTCCCTAGACTAAAATTGAGAAGTAAAATTCGAATTTGAACTTAACAGTTGTTTGAAAATACATTAATTAATTCACCATGAGTTAATTAGTTCTGAAAAATCAAACATGAAGTCTATGTGAGGACATGCAACAGTTTCTCCATTAATTGAGGAATTTATCCATCAGTTAAAGAGGTAAGGATGAGTTCTAATTTGAGTTGTAATTAGTTGGCTCAGTTAACTGAGTCAAGTCTAGTTAGATTGATTTAAACAGTTTGTTTAAATTAATGTGAGCTCAGTTAGTTAATGCATGCTTGCATATAACTGTTGCACTTCAGATAACTGAATATTCTCTCATGAATAACTCATGCATGTTAGTTCAGACAGGGACCTAGTTGAGATTAGAGGAGGGACAATGTACTATCAGTTGGATGGATTTTTCCTATAAAGGAAACTCATCCATGGAGAAGGATTTATCTCCTTCAGGATTTCGCAGTTAGATCATAGGTTAGTGAGTGTGTGAAGAGGCCAATTCACACAAGTGGTTGCACTAGACCCCAAGGAAAATTGTGCAAAGAAATAGGAGGCTTGGAGGGCAGAGGAGAAGGTTTGAGAGAGGCCTTTAACTATCTATGAGCAGAAGAGGGATTGCAAAGAGAGCAGGATAGCTTGTGAGATGATTCATTTTGTAATCTCGACTATATTTCCACTTGTATGATAATACAGAGTTGGGGTTTTATGGAGGCTTTCCTCGGGTTATTTATTCTGTGTTATGTGGGATTGATTTCTCATTCTCAGTTATATGTGTTATCTTGATATTGCTCAATTCTATTAAGCTTCCAAAAAGTGTTGTAGAAGTAGATATTGTATTGTGTTTTATTATATTGCATAATTTGTTGATCTACAGTGGGAATTTCTACGGTGGGAGTTGACGTTCAAAGAACATAAGTTAATAACAAAGGATTTGGAAAGAGGTTGAAACACATCAACTCTAGTAAGTGGTACTAACTCTAGACATGGTCAAATCTCACCCTTCACTAACTAAACATGGCCACCAACTAGCTAACACACATTCTAGGTCTAGATTCATAGCTTGAAGCACACATAGCAAAGAGAGGAATAAGGTAAGCATCTGTTGAAGCAATTTTATATGAACCAATCATCAAGTTGTGGGAAGAGATGTATTCGTTCCCATCCTTTTCGAACATTTTGAAAGCTTTTGAGAGACTTGTCTTGCATATCTCTCTTCATAGCAATGAACTCTACCAGATCGATGTACCTAGATCGATGTTCCTGTCGCCATCCAAATCCTATGAAGTTGATCACGTCTAATCTAGTATTGAAGAAGGGGTGGAGTGTCAGCTCCATCTTAGACAGCGGGAAAGAGAAAATGAGGCTGCATATTTCCACTATCAACAAGATGATCAAGAATTCAAACCAAATACTCAAGCACACTGAGAAATCAACTTTACGCAAACATTCAAACTTTAGGAAGATGAAAACAAGATAACTTCGCATGCAATCATATTTATTTAATGAGAATAAAACCTCATATTTCTATTATCTCCTTAGGCCCTCCCTTGAGGCAATTAAACCCATACATGCTCTAATACCAAATAGGAAACTTGAAGAGAGTTCATAGTGCATAGAAATTTCACAAATAAACTATTTGTATATTGCATTCAAAGCCAAATTACAAGCCACATAAATAATGCTCACAAGATCCAACAATTTCTAAATGAGAGATCATTGCCACTCAACAAACCAATCCTACCTATATACAAATGTAAGCATTATTCCTAGTGTTTGATCAGAATATATCACCCACCTTGTCTACTTTGGAACTAGTTGATGAACATGGAAGCATATCAAGTCATCGAGAGAAAAAATTGTCTTATATTTCCTTCTAGAAGCATGCAGATATGCTAAATGATGAGGTGAGTTAACGAATCCTTATATGAGTTACAAGACCTAAACTAGTGATCTAAATTGGACCATTATATTATTTTTCATCCATTTTTATGCTTTCAAAGTTAAAAAAAATTGAGGAATTAGCTCACTAGACCATTTTTACCTGTGGGACTCAGTTTGGAGATTTGGGGTCTGAAACCTTCTGGGAGCATTTTGAGGCATCAAACAACATTTTTTGGGGGGTAAACTTGGCACTTTTCCGCCACACCTTTTTTCATATTGTACACATATATACCTTTCCAATAGCACAAGAATCCTGCCAATCAGAGTCTGTATGCAAAAATTATGCTACTCAAAAGTTGACCTTCTTGTTTTCACCATGATAATTTGAGAGGATGCCATGTCATCCCCATTATTCATGGAAAAAGGGCTAGCCACATGATTATGATGAAGAAGACTCTAGAGGATTCCATATTATAACACTAGTTAAGAGTTAAGGGAATCAAGCCTAACCACTAGTAGGCTATCAAGCTATGTTATAACCCCCATGAATGCATGAAGATGGGTTACACTTTTGGGCCAAATATGGTGATGAAATTTAAAAATTTTACTCTTTTATTGAATTGAAGCACTCAAAATTCATATAAGCGTTGTAAATTTTGATTCAGAGTAAAAATAATATTTGTGGAGAACTATGTTGTTGTCCTAATGATATTTTTGCAAAAACAAATTAGTGTCATATAATCTGTCAATTTTCCATTAACTGAAATGTTTGTCCTTACACATTTTCATACATCTTAATAGGTATGTGTGTGTTCATGTAGCATAACTTAATATCATATATATATATATATATATATATATATATATATATATATAACACACACACATCAACATGATCTACACAGAGAGAACTAAGTTGTGCATATTAAAACTTTATTTTTTTATGCAACACTTCTTTTTTATTATTTTTCAAAGTTGGCGAATTAATATTTGAATTGCATTTTTCAAACACGTGTTCACGAAAGATTTTTTTCAACTATGTAAATAAATTCAAAAACCAAGAGTCCTCTTTTGAAGAGGACTCATAAACGAAAGTGGTAGTATTCTTTGAAATTTTTTCGTATCTTTTATGTTATTGATTTTTCATTTATCCCCTTTGAATTCGTCCAAAAAAATTTCAAGAATAATGTTTAAAAGGAAATAGATGAAAAATATCATATGAATTCAAAAATGTCAAACTCATATGTCATTGGATAGAGGATTCCTTCACGAATCCAATATGATCAACTCCGCCACCTAAGGAAAAATATTGCCTTAAGTTTGGTAGGATGTAAATGGTTTTGCAAAGAAATCTATAGAAGGGGAGCTGAAGCTTTGTTTTTTTAGGCTCTTAACAACTCAATCAAATGTTTAAGGTAAAAATTCAAATAGCTCGATCAAGGGTTTGAGAAATCCTCGATCGAGCCCTCAATGTGGTTAAACAATGACTTAATAAAGATTTAAGACTCGATCGAGCCACCTTTTTTAATTTTGCACCTAGGATGTCTTGCAAGAAATTTCAAACAAATGGTTCAATCAAGCCCATTGCTCGATCAAACCCCTAACCTCAGGTTACACAGGAGCTCGATCAAGGGTTTGTTTTAATGCTTGATCTAGCAAAATTTAAGCCCTCGAATATCTCGACCTAGGACTTCAACATTGGTCACTTAAGAACTTAAAAAGGCTCGATCAAGTTATTTTTTTTCACTCAGAGTGCACCCTCGCTTGCCAAAAAGTGTAACCCAACTCCATGCATAGACCACAGAAAAGGGGCCTGATTTTTTTGAGTCCATTTGTTCCATTTATGAGAAAAATAGTCCATAGGGATAGGAGATAGATCTCACATAGAGGATTTGTGCACTGTAGTATCCCACGAGCCACATGCCATACTTCTTTATACTCACAACCATTTTCTATTTAGAGAAAGAGAGAAAAGTGACCTCATCTTTGAGTGGGTTTTCTCTCAAAAGGGTTTCCTAGGTCATAACTTGTGTCAATCATGGTTTGTGAGTTTTTTATTTCACTATTCTCTATTTATACATAATTTTAATTTGCATGCATATACATATAACTGTAATCTACATATCCAAAAATCTAAGGAAAATTAGAACCCTAATAGTGTAGAGTTTGAATTTTTAAATATAGTTTTATCATATATGTTGTGACGAATTGTCCAATGGAATATCCACGACAATTTACAGATCATATTGGTATCAAAGAAGGTTTTCTTGGGTATATTATAGATATTTGCAGTAGAGAAATTTTGATGTCAAAAATGGGCCTCAAAACAAAAATATACTACAAAAATCAACTTTATAGGAACCAATATGATTCAATATGATGATGTCAACCATGGGGGATGCTTCACCATTTTTGGAGAAAAATGTTGGGTGTGGAGCCTAATTATCTTTTGTATTCAAAGGTATCACCGCATTGGACCCCAGTTCATAATGGGGCAGCAACACCACCCATAAAAAATTCGTTGCAGGGGGGTCCCGGGGGGGCGTTCATTAGGTGGAGATTTGAAGGTAGAATTTATGTTTAATTTAGGGTTTTTTTCCGTAGAAGGCAACCCCTCACTATATATGAGGGAATTGTATTGTGTCTACGCATATCTATATTTTGAGTGAGGAAGAGAGAGGAGATTGAGAGCGAAGATGGAATTACAGCAGATATGTTGTAGGTTGTATCTCTTCAGTTTGTTGGATAATATAAAAAGAAGGACTGGCTGTTTCTCCATGGACATAACCCAAACTTGGTGAACCACATATATCTGTGTCTCTCTTGTTTCATGTGTTTTCTGTGTTTATATTTCTATAATATTTTATGTGTTCCATTGCTCTGTAATATATAATTCTCTAACAAAAAAAGGTAGAAAAAAAAAAAACTACCTTCTCAACTTGTATTTTCAACTTATCTCCCTACTCTTTTACTCAAATTTTGAGCAGGAGCACTCGTTGGATGCAAAATTTAATTTTTCATTTAAGGAGTACCCATGTTGTATACTTTAGATGGACCCCTCTACACGAAAAATATGAAATACATAAAAATGTGATTGCAATCTCATTTTTCATATATTTAAATTTTTTCGTGTAGTAGGGTCCATCAAAAATATGCAACATGGGTAATCTTTGGATGAAAAATTAAATTTTGCATCCAAGGAGTGCTCCCACTCGAAATTTTAGTAAAATCATAGGGAGATAATTCGAAAATATGAGTTGAAAAAATAGTTTTTTTCTTTTTCCCTCCAAAACTTGATGAGGTAATCTAATCTTATTTTATTATTGCTGCCATTATTTTATGATATTCCTTAGAAGGCCCATTTTATACCTCAAAATTTCTCTAATGGGGATCTATATCGGTCAAGCCAAAAGTTTTAAAAGCCTAATCATGGCCAATAAATCTATGAATGTCCCTTGTGATCCTGTAGAGGAGAGGTTTTCGCATATGGAAGTACAAGTTGCAGATATGAGCCATAATATGAATCTCCTCATGTAATCCCTGAGCAATAAGCTTGGGCTATTCATAAAATATGGGGGTTCTAATACAAAGGAAAAATTAGAGGGTAGATTAGGAGATCATGAAGAAACAAAGAACCATCCAAAGGAAGGGCCCATAAAATATCAACCAAGTTCAAGTAGCATGAATCATTCATAGTCCCTATTCAAAATGGAAGGAAGGTCGATATCAAGTTGTACCAAGGTGATATTGATGATCTAAAGCTAAATCACTAGTTGCAACAATTAGAAGTTTATTTTAGTTTCCATCATGTTGGGGAACAGTTAAAGATTTCATTTCCGCAACTGAAATTAGAGGGTCATTCAAAACCCTCATAAATTCATAAGTGGGAGGAATTCAAAACCCTCATAAATTCATAATTTTATACTATTGGGTATGTAGAGGACCAATGGATCCAGTGGCACTATTTTAGGCAAAAGAAAGGGCAGAGCATACATGAGTATATGACAGAGTTCAAAAGATGGACATAATGTTAGGTATCTCCCCAAAGAACCTATATGTACTCCTTAACTATCTGGGGGGTATACACATCCATCTATGAAAGCAAGTGATTCTTTTCAAGCCTAGATCGGTGGATGAGGCTTGTGTATAAGCACAATACTTGGAGAACATAGGCCTCAAGGAAGGGAAATCAAGTGGATCCAAGTAGAAGGAGAAACGATATTCTTCTAAGGATGGGAATAGGAAGATAAAAGGGGGAGAGGATAAAAATGCAATAACCACAACACACTAATGAAAAGATCCCAACAACCACTACAACCACTGCAACATTGGCAACCATATAGAGGAGAAGTGTTGGAATTTGCATCCAAAGCTTAACTTGAAGAACAAAAGGAAATACAATAAGAGAAATAATATCATGGCCACTGATTTGAGCAACCAAGTTGAAAGAAAGTCATACATGGATGAGAATATTGTTTGTATATCAATGCATAAGGAGTTGAATTTGAGTATCCTTCAACAACAGGAAGAGAAATAAATGACCAAACTCTTCCACATAAAGATACAGGTCAAGAAGACAAATATTGATGCTCTATTTGACTCAGGATCACAGGTGAATCTCATTGTAGTAAAGTTGGTCAATAAATTGGGGTTGGAGGTTCATGATTATCCAAGCCCATATCCATGGATATGTGTAAACAAGGATGCAAAGTTAAAGGTAACAAAACAATGAAAAATTAGATTTTCTATTAGTATTGATTTTATTGATGAAGTAGAACTAGATACAGTGGTTCCCCACATTGTATGCAGAGTGGTATTTGGAAGTCCTTACATGTACATTTCAAATGAAATATTCATTTGGAGAGCCAATTAGTACTGGCTCGTCAAGGATGGAAAATCATTCACCATCAATGCACACACAGGAAAGTCAAAAATTTCGTTAGTAAGTACCAACCTGGCCAAGAAATTGATCAGTTCCAAGATAAAGTATGTTTTACTAATTTTAAGAGAAATTTAGTTTGTAAAGAGTTAATAAGAGACAAGGCATCCCTGGAGGGGTGTACAAAGAAGCATAAATGTCAATTGGAAGAGTTGTTACATGTATATAGGGATGTGTTATGGGAGCCTAAAGGGTTACCACCTGAGAGGGAAGTGGAGCTTGAGATCCAATTATTTCTGAACTCTCCACTGCCAAACATTGGGTTGTACACGTGGTAAGTTATATAAGCAAGTGAGGTGAAGAAATAGTTTCAAGAACAATTGGAACAGGGTGGCATTCAAATGAGTACACAACCATGTGGATCACCCATCATAATTGTATCAAAGAAAGATGAGGCTTGGAGGATGTCCAGAATAGATGGGGCTTGGAGGATTTCCATGTGGGTCACACACAAGAATAGGTACCCCCTGTCTAGGATATATGATTTGTTGGATTATTTGTAGCAAGTGAAATAGTTCAACAAACTAGACTTAAATTCTGGATATCATCAGGTTCGAGTTAAAGAAGACTATACCTAGAAGAATGCCTTCAAAACCAGGAAAGGTTTGTATGAGTGGCTAGTAATGCCATTCAACCTATGTAATGCACCAACTACATTTATGAGGTTAATGAACGATATATTGCACCCTTTTATAGATTCATTTTTTATTGTCTATTTAGATGATATAATATAGTTTTCTATCTAGGAGGAGCATATATCACATATGACAAAGTTGTTAGAGACATTAAAGAAGCACTAGCTATTAGAAAATCCCAAGAAGTGTGAGTTTGCATGGTAATATTTGGTGTATTTGGGGTATGTGATAGGTGGAGGAGAGTTAAATATAACTCCTACCAAGATGGAGGTAATCATGAATGGTCAATGCCTTCTATTTTTTTTTTTTTAGTGTAGGAGTTTTGTTGGGGTAGCACGATACATAAGGAAATTCATAGCCTTCTTTTCAATAGTATAAATGCCACTCAACACCATACCAGCAAGTGGCAAGATTTTTTAGAGGGAGAATGGTTAGCATAGGGCCTTTGAGGATTTAAAGAACAATATTAGTCAAACACCAATTCTAGCATGACCAAACTTACAACAACCCTTCGAAGTGGAGACACATGTGAGTGGGTATGTTATGTGAATGGTCTTGATGCAAGGAGGAAACCTTGTATGCTACCATTATAAAGTATTTCATGGGGAAAATTATTAACTAACCTACCTATGACAAGGAGCTCTATGCCCTGGTGCAAGCTGTGAAGAAATGGAATCACTATCTGATGGGAAAGGAGATAGTAATTAGCAAATATCACTAGCCACTATAGTACCTATATGCCTAGAGTAAGCTACAATAGACCAAGCATTACAAGTGGATGGGGTTTCTACAATAGTTTCATTTAATTATAAAGTACAAGAAGGGAAGCTCAAACAAGTTAGTTGACATGCTTTCACGGCCACCCACATCAAATATCACAACCTTGGGAACTTTGATGCACATGGAGCCATTCACCCATGATGTGTATAAAGAGGCATATTCAGAGGATGAGGACTTCAAGGAGGTGTTTCAATAGTTTCAGAGTCATAGTCATGTGTACAATGGCAATAGAATTATTGACTATTATCTCTAGGTTGAGTTACTCTATAGGCTAGATAAGGTATGTGTTCCTAAAGGTGAGATATTCCAGCTAATTAGAGAGGCTCACACCTCCAAGGTTCCATGGAACTATGGTGTAGGAAAGATAATGACCAACTTGCAAAGGTATGTGTATTGGCCCAAGATGCAAGAAAAAGTAGCTAGATTCATATGAAGATTCATGCTTTGTAGTATTGGCAAGCCTAGCAACATGAAACAAGTTATATATTATCCATTACATGTACCCACTCATCCTTGGAAAATAATTTCCATGGAATTTGTTGGAGGTTTACTAATTGTTAGTGTCGGTATCTTCATCCCTCCATCAGTGATCAAAATTCTCTTTTTGCATGCATTTTAGGTGTCCCATCCGATCAGCTGCATTCCATTAGGTCATGGATCATCTGATGGTAGTGGTACATTATCAAATTTCCGTCATGTTCTTTACCCACTGGCCTATTTTCACAAGTTCAGGTCATTTACAAACATCTTTTGTCATTATATTTACAAAAGTCATTTTAGGATTTTCAAGTCTCACTAGGTCTAAGGTTCGCCACCATGGTCTTCAAAAAATCAATCAGAGGTCAGCAGGGATATGAGGTTGTCTAATAAGTTCATAAAATTACAAAATTCATTGATGATATGCTTCATAAACGGCAAAGTTTTGAGGCGAAAACAGGGTTTTTTCCATTTCATGTACAAATTTTATGTAATTGTAATGTTTTCATATGTAATAAGCTTCAAATATAGCTTTTGGTCACCTTGCCATCTCCAGCACTCCAGCCACTGTAAGAAACAAAAAACATCAAACTTTTAGTTCATAAAATGATAAAAAAAAAAGAGCCAAACTGCAAAAAATAGAGGTTTTTTTTAAAGCAAAGTGAAAAGGAACTTTAGAAAAATGGGTTTCTAAATGAAAAACTAAAGTCAAGATGGATATAAAGTTTTCCTTGGGGTTTGAAAACTTCATTTTGTGCAAAAAAGAGAGCAAGAGGGAGAAAATCACATTTTGAGGAGAAAGAGTGAAATTTCTGAGAGGAGTTCGGATTTTCCACAGTGCTCATCTTTTGTATGGTCGACGTTTCGAGTCTAAAACCAGACTCATCATCAGGACAATTGTGTGAAGAAAAGAAGGAAAATGATAGGTATAAATATGAGAATGGCTAGATGCAAAAGCAAATTGGCCGACTACTGTCTATTTAATTTAGTTATTTATTATTTAAGTTACTGGTTTTCATTATTTATAATTTAATTTGTTATTCTAATCTTT
>APFE031514236.1:5515-59016 GCA_000404065.3 Pinus taeda | reverse complement strand
TAATAAATAACTAAATTAAATAGACAGTAGTCGGCCAATTTGCTTTTGCATCTAGCCATTCTCATATTTATACATATCATTTTCCTTCTTTTCTCCACACAATTGTCCTGATGATGAGTCTGGTTTTAGACTCGAAACGTCGACCATACAAAAGATGAGCACTGTGGAAAATCCAAACTCCTCTTAGAAACCACACCACAGTAACCTGCAATCCAAAAAAGAGTGAAATTTATAGCAAAATTTCAAATTGTCACTGGCGTGATGCACCGGGCGCAGGTTTTCCAAAGGAATTTCAACGGGCGCTATGCACAGAAAGTGCACTACGCACTTGGGTGTTGGCATGGCGCATCTGTTGGCCAAGCTTCAAAATGAATTTCATTACTTTTCCAAGCCTCCAAGTTTGCAAATATCATCTCTTCAAGTAAGTATACCCTCCCATCTGCCCTAGCGAGAGAAATTTATCATCCATCATAGTGATTTGAATGGTGAAAAATCAAACCCTAGTTGCTTCAAAGTTGTCTTGCAAAACTGTCTATGGTTTTTGTTATTCTTGTTGTTTTCACTCCCTTGTATGATTTTCCCACATCCCATCCCCCTGCACTAAATTTCCCTAATTCCTTTCCCCTTTCCCTCTCCTATTGACACTCACCTTACCCCCTATCACCAAATCCTAAACCCTATAGATATTTCCTACTATTCCCCAAACCCTAATTCCCTTTTCCTAAACCCTATCATTCCCTAAAAGCCCTACTACTATCATCAAACCCTCCTTTGCACTTTACTATTAGTCAACCCTCTTATCCCCAAAAGAAAAACAACAGTCACCCTATATTTGAGAAAATCTCTTCATACTCATCATTCTACACTCTATATTTGCAAGTATGGAAACAGATTCAGCTTATGAAAGGGATGATGAAATTGTCAGTGATTCTTCCCAAGAGGTTCATGCACCAAGAAAACCACATAAGGGAGGAAAACACATTCAGGAGGAGCCCATCACTCTCACAGAGTTACTAGCTTGCCCTCTTGCAGTAACATGTTTTAAACATCAGTCTTGCTACTAGTTTTGTGAGATGGTGGAGAGGGTGAAATATCACCATGAACTTGCTAGGTTATTTTTTCTTCACCTTCAAAATGGTCAGGTGAACCTAGTTGGTGTCTCCTTCACTTTGAAACCTGAAACTATTTCAGCAGCAACAGGTATTCCTAATGTGGGAGAAGAGTGGAACAAAGGACAACATGTGGGCAAAGAGCATTATGAGACTTACATCAAGGCTAGTTATCAAAGGAAAATCAATAGGGTTTGTCCTTTCAGATACCTACAAGACACTTACACTCCACTCATGAAGCTTATTATCAAATATTTCACCTATGAAGGGAGGTTTTCTCACTTGTACACTTACCATGTTAGATTGTTGATGCACTTTACTAGAGTGAGGATGATGAACCTCCCCTATTTCATATGCAGAAATATTGAGAAGATGGCTACATTGGTGTAAAGGAAACCTCTTCCTCAACGGTTCAATAGCATTTATCATTTTTCATTGATCAAAATTTTTGTTTTGCATCAGCTGAGCTTGCTAAATATTTCTTGGGATACTTTAATTGCACATGAGGTATTCAAAAGCCCTCAGGTGACTCCATCGGTGCTTCATGAGGAAGGAGGCCCTTCAAACCAACCAGATGTTCATGAGACTGAACTAATAGGTGTGCCAGTGTTTTTCACTTATGAGAAAGGCATAAGGAGACTATTTGAAGCTGCCAAACGAGTATTATCTCCACCAGGAGTGGAAGGGGTATCGTTCTCTTCAGCAGACAATAGGCAAATGCTATCTTCACCAATGGTGAAAGGGGCTTTGCCTTCTTCTTCAGTAGAGTAGGTACAGGACAAAGGAAAACAACCATTACATGATGAAGGGCCTTCTAAAGGCCAAGACGGGGATTTCATCTTGGTTGAGGATGTGGACATTGATTTGGGCTCCCAAAGCTCAAAGCTCAAGGATGAGATCATCAACGGGAAAGAAGTTGAGATCTGAGCCTATCTCTTAACCTCAAGAGGGCTAAATGGGTCATTAATTACCTTGAGCAATAGAACAAGCAATTGGAGGACAAACAAACAATCATGGAGCTGCAAAAAATAAGGGAAAACGACAATTGGCCAAGAGAAGGAAAATCAAGCTAACTTCACTAGAGTAAGAAATAGAGGCCGACCGATAATCATGGTTAGAAAGAGTGAATTTCCACCTTTAGAAGCTGTTGGACAAGGCCAACAAGGAGAAGAACATGTTGTGACACATGGCTTACCATTATTTGGCCCAGAACAAAATTTGTAAGACAAGGATAAGAAGCCTAAAAGCTAAGTTAAAGAGAGCTTTGAGGAGAAAAAAAGAGAAAGATACGCTCAAGATATTGGTTGAAGCATCATTGACCCAGCATAGAACATAAAGAGGATCACCCATGCCAAATTGCAAGAAATTTGGTGAAGTTTTTGTCATTTTTGAAATTTTGAGGCAAAAAACAGGTTTTTCTGGCAGGTGCATAGCACCACCGGCGCTACGATTTTTATGGAGTCATCTTATTGCAAAATGTCTTGCATATTTGGAATAACCATGAAAAAATATGCATGATCAGAAATGGCTAGGAAGTTTTGACAAGTTTTGGACCTCCAAAAGGGCCAAAAACACCTAAAAAATGCCCTTTCTGCCACTTTTTTGCCACATAGGAAGCAGTCTTGGGAGATTGCATTTTTGGAGGGTAAAATGGACTCCAAATAAACAAATTCAAGTTGTCCCAGAAATTAGACTCAACAATATTTCCAATGAGCTATCCTAAACCTGATTTGGACTTCGGGAAGCCTTCCAAAAGTGGCTTGGAAAAAGTGATACGCACAGAAAAAATGGTGCTACGCATAGGAGGAAAATTTGCCAATTTTGCCTATTTGCTCAGAATTTCGCCTAGTTTTCTACCAGTTTGATTTTTTCTCTCTCATGGTCAAATTTATGATGTAAATTGATGTAAATTGATGTACTTTGATGTAAAAATGATAAAAATTGACTCATGGAGGTAGATACATCAGTTATAGGCAGTTTTGAACTGAATGAATCAGTTTCCATAGTTTTAGAGGCAAGTTGTTCCACTACCTATTTTTCAGTTCCTAGTTTAGATCTTGTTGAAACAACTCCTTGACTCATGTATTCGACCCCTAATGGCTAGCATAGGTGGTTTTTTTCCTATATCTTGTACTTTCTTAGTCATTTGTCAAGGTTGGACTTGGGCAGAAGGTTGGACCCTTGTGGATGCATTGAGCTACTTTGTACATCACTTTTACAGTTTGGCAAGGAAGTAAACCAGGGTTTTGTAGCATTTTGTGGGATTCTTGTGGTAATGTGATTTAGAATTGTTTTCTTCTCTGTAATTCATTTGATCTTATGTTTATGTGTGCCATCATCTCTCTTATTCTGCATAACTAAATGAATCAAGTGTGAAAGGTAGAATCCATTGGTATTTCAGTGCTCTGCCTTGGGGTTTTATTTAGTTCTAATTTTTTTTCTGTTGTTTGAAGAGGACTCATGAAAATTGCATGATCTCTCCAACTCCTCACCAGTCTTTAGACTCCCATCACATCCATTTCAAAGTGCTAAAACACTTGCCTACCTCGCCCCATAGAAACCTCTGCAAATCTGTGTTGATTTCCTAGACTCAAAGCTGCCTTCCTCATCTGATCCAACAACCAACCATTAAAATCAAGCAAATTCCTCTCAACAAGCATGCCTAGCCTAAAATTAGTTTTTAAGTCAGTCATCTCAAGCCTTCCTTGATAATATTTTCTTTGAGATTGACAAGGAGAGATCCCTCTCCCGACCTGGTAGGGCTAGCTACCAGGTTAAGCGTGGTTTGAGTTACCCTAGACCTGCCTTTCTCAGCCTGAGGTAGATTTAGGCCCTAACACTAACAACCAGGAAGGGACGTGACCACTTGTTCGAGGTAGTTGACAGGTTTAGTAACATGTGTGTTCTAATGCCTTGTAAAAATACCATTAGTGGAAAAGAAGCAATGAACTTGTTTGTTGGATAGGTTTGGGTGCACATTCGAATATTAAGGATAATTAATTTAGATAGGGACATGAGATTACTCAATTCATTTTGGACTACACTGTGGGAGAAGATGGACACCAAGTTGAAGAGGTCTATAACATTCCATCCATAAACATATGGGTAGACAAAAGTAGTCAACAAGACTTTGGTGCAATTTTTGAGGGGTTATAAATAGAAGCATTTGAAGACCTAGGATGAAAATATGGTATATATGCACCACTCTTATAATAGATCATTCCATACTTCTACTATTAAATCCCCATTTGAAACTTGTTTTGGATATTTTTTGGCTTCACCTTTAGATATTTCATATGGGAAAGAAGGTAGAGTGAGAGAGGATCTTACAGGGGATGTCTTAAGGCCTGAAAATTTGTTGAGAATTAGATCAAGCATATCCATATATAGGTACATGAGATATTGCAGAAGGCACAAGAAAAATACAAGGCCATGCATGATCAACATAGAACAAAGAAGTCATTTAAGGTGGGAGACAAAGTATGGCTATAGTTGAACAAAGAGATGCTACAAGGGTTTGGTAAGAAAATCAATGATTTGTAGTATGGTCCCCTCGAGATGCTAGAAATGGTGGGTGACAATGCCTATTGACTTAGTCTACCACCATACATGATAATTTACTTAGTCGTGAATATAGAGAATCTGAAACTCTATGAGCCTTCCACCCTAGCTCACGAAGAGGAGAATGTCCTACTTTTTGTGGAGGATTTGGCACCAAATGCTCAGGAAGAATTGGTAGAAGATACATTTTTTCAGAAGAGGTCCAAAAATATGATATAGGGGAAACATGATCTTTGGTATATTGGGTTGAAATGACAACTTCAAGGCAAAGCTAAATGGTACACTTGAGAGAAGGTGGAGGAAAATTTTCCTTGCCTCATTCAATAAAAGTTTTTGGGGACAAAAAGCCTAGGAAAATGGGGAGGAATGATCCATATTGGATCATTGTATATTTTTTAATCCATCTCGGTGATTTTAGAGTGAAAAGGGTGGAGGAATCAGCTCATAGGACCATTTTTACCAGTGGGACCTAGTTTGGAAAATTAGGGCCTAAAACCTTTGAGGAGAATTTTGAGGCATCAAATGACTCTTTTTGGGAGTAATACTTTGGAAATTTAGCATTGCACTATTTTTAATATGCTACACATACATACCTTTCCAACAACGTAAGAATCGCATCAATCAGATTCCATATGCAAAAGTTATGTCACTTAGAAGTTTACCTTCCTGTTTTCACCACCATAATTCAAGAGGATGCCATCCCAACCCCCATTATTCATGGAAAAAGAGATAGACACGTGATTATGATGAAAAATACTCTATAATATTCCATATTGTAACTCTGGTTAAGAGTTGAGATAGTAAAACCTAACCACTAGTAAGCTATCGGGTTGTGTTATAGCCTAGCCAGTCGGAGGAAACAAGGATTGATTCTTTCGAGTGCATTTGTTCCATAGATGAGAAAAAATAGTTTAAAGGGATATAATATATAGAATATAGAAAGGGTTTTTGCACTGTAGTATCTCACAATCCATATGCCATACTTTTTTTTACTCACAATCATTTTCTAATCAAAGAAAGAGAGCATAGCGACCTCACCTTCCAGTTGTGTTTTCTCCTGAAATAGTTCCCCAGGTCATATTTTGTGTCAATCATGGTTTGTGAGTTTTTTATTTCACTATTATCTATTGTCTACATATTTTTAATTTGCATGCATACACAAATAACCATAATCCATAGATCTAGAGATCTAAAGAAAAATAAAACCCTAGTAGTGTAGATTTCATATTTTTAAATATAGTTTTATCAGATCTGTTGTGACAAACTATATAGTGGAATATCCATAAAATTGATGTATCAACTAGTTAAAACATAATTAGAAATAAAACAAATTTTAATCCCCCTAATTTACCAAAATCAATGAAAAATCCAGTAAATTAACAACCTAATTGCTTGATAAGCCCTAGATGACCTTTTCATTGCAAATATTGTAAAAGGGAATGATAACAAGGTAAAAAGGGAGGATTAAACTATGAAAAAGGGGATAATGAATATAATGTGATTGTAATAAGCGATAGCCACATATGATATCCCACCTAGAAGTAGCATCACACTTCCTAAGATTTTGGTGTTTTTTATTATTATTTGACTCTAAGCACTTCTCTTTAGTTGCTACTCACACTGCTATTACAAATACTCATGTGGTAATTATAGCCCACAAATGTTCCTCCTTGGAAACAATCATTCTAGAGCATTGGAACTTTCACTTTTCTAATTAGAACATCTCAAAATTCTTCTTTTGTCTCGTTCATTAGTTTGATCCAAATGTATCTCCGAAGTAGACTCATGTTGTTTCTCCCTCCAACACCAATGTTGTGTACTTCCTTCTCTTTTGATGATAAAAGTATGTACAGATTGAAGCATACTTGAATCATTTTGTTTTATTAATAGGTGCATGAGATCCTCTACAACTATAGGTTTCATTGGAACAGTAAACAAATCCACACCCATCCTATGAAACTTGATAATGATAATTTTTATTGGTGAAGCTTTGGTAGTTACCTGATTTACAATATTCTTGCTTCATAGGATACGTTGTAGGCGATAATCACAATTTGAAAAAACTAATCCATTTGAAACTACAACAAGATTGATATTACTATAGAAACTAGAGTTTTCAATGGAGTGAGCACCATGTTTTTGTCTTCAAGATCATGACATTTATAGACTAGTGCCATCAATTGTAACAAAATGGCACTTCCTTTGACTATATTATCATTATTTGTGCCTCAAACATAACAATATGTGATCAATTTATGTATACCATTGACAAATTATTTGATAACCATCATTTATTTGATGTCACAAGCCATGGCCAAGCATTGCAATATGACACAACTACATTTTAGATATTGAATCTTTGCACAAGGTAGGAAGAAGGTAAACATGTATGCTATGGAAGTGAATGTGAGGATAGTCATATAGAAAAATGGATTTCAAAGTTATGGGTATAGAGGTGAGTATTATCTACCATGCAAAGAAATAATTTTCTTTTTAAGAATAAATTATGATGGTAATCTTTCTGTCAAAGAGTAAACCTTGATAGTGAATGGAGGATAGTCATATAGAAAAATGGATTTCAAAGATATGAAAGTGAATGTGAGGATAGTCATATATAAAAAATGGATTTCAAATCTAGGGGTATAGAGGTGGGCATTATCCACCATGCAAAGTAATAATTTTCTTTCTAAGAATAAATTATGATGGTAATATTTCTATCAAGTACACCTTGATAGTGACCTTGGTACTTCTTCTACCATACTTTGATTCCTATTTCTTGCACTTCTCCACCTTTGTCTTCTTCCATCATCCATAACAACCTCCTCCACCATCACCACCATCCTTGAGCATATATACTTGCTATGATTGCCACTGGTTTTAAATACCTTACCTATCATGGTGGTGATGGAAAGGAATATATATGCCTAGGTATCTATACCCATTGGTGGTGGTGAGTATACATACCTAAGGTTGGTAGTGATGGTGGTGAGTATATATAACCTAGTATACATATACTAGGGTGGTGGTTATGAAAACCAATATAGTGGTGATGGTAGTGAGTATATTACCCTGGTATACATATCCTTTATATCCTAGTGTATTTACTAGGTAGATAAGTATATACACCTAAGAGTGGTGGAGATGGTGGTGATTATATATACCTAGAGGTGATGGTGATGGTTGAGTTAGGTGGAAGCAACAACTCCACGTCATCACCACCACCCTCCAGTGGTAGCAAGAAATCCTCCACCATTATCACTACCCTTAGGTAAAGAGGAGGTGTTTCATCCATCCTTGGGTAGATATACTAGGGTAGATATTATATATTCCCTAGTAAGGACCACAAACCTTGGGTAAGGAGGGGGAAACTTCCACCCCAAAAGATATGTACCATGGGATATATAACCACCTGTAGTTATATATACCCAATTATATATACTCATATATATGTAAGGGTGTGAGTGATGGCATATATGGTTATAAGTAGTGACCCCTCTACCATCACCACCGCCCTCAGGTGTTTACTTCTACCTTAGGGTATATATGCCAATATATATATTATATATACCTTGGTGAGGACCATCACTCTTGAGTGAGAAGGGGGCATGTTTCCACCCTTGAGTATATATTATATATACCTTGATAATTAGTGGGTGGGATTATGTATCCCCTTAAGGAAGGGGATGGGAATATTTACTTGACGGCATATGATGATTATGATTAATGTCCATTGAAACTAGATTTGGTCTATTTGACATTAAGAAAGGTAAGATATTACTTAGAATTCCTTAGATTCTTATTTATGTGCTCAAAAAGAGTTAAGAGAAGTGTTCCATGATCACCATAGTTTTGATGATTTAGAAGATTAGGAAGGTAGTTATTGTGACAAATATTTTGAAACTCTGATCTAATTTAGGTATATGTGTGTTAGAAAATTATATATTACAGAGCAATGGAACACATAGAATATTGCATAAATATAAACATTGAAAACGCATAAAACTAGAGAGACACAGATATACGTGGTTCACCCAGTTTGGGCTACGTCCACCCCAAACAGCCAGTCCTTCCTTTCTATTATCCAACAAAATGAAGAGACACAATCTAAAGCAGATCCGTTGTAATATCCTCTGTTTTCTCTCATAGTCTCACCTCTCTGTTTCTCGCTCGGAGAATACACATCTATTTCACAACTTCAATACAATGCCCTCATACATAGAGAGGGGTTGCCTTCTAGGGAAAAAAACCTAAACTAAACATAAGTTATACCGTCATATCATCCACCTAATGAACGACCCAGATTGACTAGAAATTACTATACTTTTACAAGGCAATTTTACATCTGTTTTTAGGTTCGGGGGTGTTGCCCCTGAAACCCCTGCCAAGGGACCACTGGCCCCCGGACCCCCCAGCCAGAGGGGATTAGCCCCCCCGAACCCCCGTGGGGGGGACAAGGCCCCCCCGCACCCCCCCATGTGGAGGGGTGTAAAAAATTCCTAGGGTATACATCCGGTTGAAACAAAGACCTCTAAATAATCATGCTCCACACCCAACAATGTTGAGCACTCTAGAATAAAGTGTTTTTCATATTTAACCCTCTTAGTGTCACAAATATGACAAATTCTCACATCCCATGATTTTTTGGGAATTTTTCAATGTCATGTGTTTTAGCAATGTTGATTTTGTTCTTTGTGCTAGTTAGGATTGAGAGATATTTTTTATCTTCTAGATCAGGGTTGACCACTTCCTTGTAGTATCTTAGCTTCCTCTTATCTTCTAATTTTATGATTGCATCATAGATTCTCTCTAAATGTAGATGCAATAATATTTTTAATATAATCTATTTTCTAAAACAAAACATCTTATTGTATTTCCAAATGTTTTAGCCAAGACTTGGAATCTTAATGCCATCCTTTCTTGAGCTAATGGTGGTTTTCATTGGAGTTTGCAGCATATTTGGGGAGCCTTTCATTGTCCATGTTACTTATCTAGTTCTAATACATTAAATACTTAACCATTACTAGGCTCTCAATTTTTTCAAGGCTCACTTCTATGAGGATCATATTATAGCATGCATTGCCTTCAATTTTAAGATTACAAGTTATAAAATATTTTGGGTATGCACTATCTTTCTCCTAGAGATACTACATCAACAAAATTCATATCTGTATAAGATAAAAAGAGTGAAAGGAGTATCAAAGAGGGGATTTTTGTTATATCACAATCAAAGGTCTACTAATTTACAATTTTTTCAAGTCCATGATAAGCTTTCCACCCTCAATTTGTCCTTTTCTCAACATTATAGTTCCAATTGAGCTTGTGATGAATATCGACTACAAGATACTTGTATGAATGCACTTCCTCAAAGCTATTGTTTTCATATACAAATGTGTCATATGTTATCTTATTGTATTTGATTACCATAACATTTTTTTGTCATTGTTAAAATTCATAAGCATATTAGAGTATAAGTCCTTGAGGATTATTATATACTTACCAAGGTTGATCTGAAAATGAATTGATTCGTTGCTAGATATTTGGCAAGTATAAAATTTTGGTCTTAAAATGTGCATAATTAAGTTTCAAAAGAACTTAAATATGAAAAAAAAAAAATTGAAACTAAAAATGACAAAAATGAACAACCATGTGATAATGAAGTTCACCCCCCTTGGGCTACGTCTTTGGGCCCTGCTCCATGTTGAAAAATGTAACTAGGTTCGATCTTCATAATGACATGTGTAATCATGATTTTATGTAATTGATATAAATAATAAAAACAAAATTATTTTGTAATGCTTGAGTCACAGATTTCATGCTCAAGGAATTTTATTTTATAGTTAAGGCTCCCATTGTGAGCCTTTAGTGTTGGTCAACATGTCATAAAGTCTAATGAGTCGATACCAATTTTTGGCGTATTATACACTGTAAAAAGAGAATTTGTTTGAGTCATTAACCCTCCAAGACCATGTCACAAGGGAATAAATATGTTTCCATAAGGGAATGTCGACCTAGGCTCAATATCAAGTTGGCCTAAATCATGGACATGCCACTATATATATGAAAGAACTTGACATCATTTGGAGTTGTGAATTTGGTCAAGAAATCTAAACCAAGAATAAGTGCGAAGATTAGAAGAGAAGAGCCTCAACACCAAGCGAAGGAAAGAGGAACATAAATGAGTCATTTTTTGATATGTTCTGGGAATATACACTCCACGTGTGAGGAATTGAAGCTATCTGTTGTAGGAGGAACCAAGATATCACAGTCACATTAGGAGGGTGAATCAAGGAAGAAAATAAGTTTATTCTCAAGCCAAATTGAAGAAGAAATGATCTCCACCTAGAGTGAAGGAATTTAAGAGAAAAAATCTATCGCGTATTCTACAACTAGGGTTTCTAAGGAGGCTAAAAGTTGCAGACCTTATCTAAAAGGCCAAAATTTGAAGGGTAGTCAAAATTCAAAGGAAGGCAAGCAGTTTGACTAGTGTTGACTTGGGCAAGAAAAAAAGCAGTGACGAAGGGTCTTGTGACTTGGTATTGGAGAGGTTGTTGTGTCAAGGGTCTTAGTATTGGTATTCTTCAATAAGAAGAAGAATTTGTTTTGTCTTTTCCTCTTAAGTTGGAGAGGTTTTGGCCATGGCTGGTCGCCTACACTCTATGTCTCTTGTCTCCTTATTGTTTATGCATTAGTAGTTGTTTGATGAATAAGAAAACTATAATAATATAAACAAAGAGAAGAACCTAATCTAAATAAGTAAAAAATCATTCACAAGTAGTTATTGTTAGAAGATAAATCACCTAATCATAATGCCCTATATTTCTCAACATGGTATTAGACTTAAGGTGAAAAAATCAAGGAAAGGGCATCTCATCAAGTGACACTAAAGGATTCAAGGACCTAATCTCGAGGAGGGAATAAAATAAAATATAGATCATCTTGAAGTCAATATCTACAAAGAAGTATCAAAACCCTAGATCAAAGAAGAAGTATAAACCAAAAGAAGTCTTGGGATCCTCAAGTCATCATCTAAAAACCACAAAGACCATGCTCAAGTTGAAGAGATTTGCAAATCCAAGTAGCTTGGAGAATGATAATCCAAGAGAAGCAAGATCAAGGATGTTGTCATCATCATCAAAAGTTCTAACGAAATATCCCTCTCATTAAGAGAAGGATTTCATCTCAAAAGAAAATCATTATCCTTGAAGAAGATCATCCAAGAAGCATAAAGACATCATCAAGAAGTCATCATCAACCAACATCAACAAGGACATCACTGTCAAAGAATTTAAAGTGATCTCCCTCTTTGTTGAGTCAAGGATCACTCTTGAAGAGAACTATCTTCATCAAGGAGAAGTTCTCTATTATCTATATCATCATCAAATTCAAGGAGGCAACAAGTGAAGAATCATATTCATAAGTAAGTAATTTATGTCTACATCTAAATCTATTAAACCATCTTTTTGAAAGGAAAGCAACAAATTGGTTGTGGCTTCAAACTTTCTTGAATGGAAGAAGAGGATAGATCTGAATCTCATTGAAAATGAGGTCATTGAACATTTTAATGGCTTAATCACCATGTAACACCCTCCTCCCACATCTACCCAAGTAACTGGCCAACCATAGTAAACATGTGATGAGAGGATACTATGATCTGATTCAACCTCCTAAGTCACCTTAAGGAAGTAGAACCGAAAAAAACAAACAACCAAACTGACCATCCACACATCCTATAGAACCTCCAGGAGCTACCCAACCTTTCTAGGTGACCAACCCCTAAGAAAAATTAGTAGTTCAAGGACATAGAGCCCTAGTTTCCCCCTTTCCAATCCCTCCAAGACCCTTAGTCACTCCCATAAGCTTTCCTGAGTGCGTATGTAGTATTTTTTTGCCATTGTTATGCCAACAACTGTGAGATTTAAGGCTAAATTCCAAGGCTAAGACCCAGTCACTGCCCATAACTTCATGGAATTTACATAAATGAAAAGAAACATAGAGACAATGATTCCAATACAAATTCTTGAACAATGACTTGACTGGACCCCTACTAGCCATGATAGGCATTTCATCAAACACATCACAAATATGCATTCTACAGGTCACAATAACATATATGAGCATAGGGGTATTATACTTATCTGAGAATCTCTAAGAAGCATCGATGTCTTATCACATTAGTTGCATTATCATCTATTATGCCATAGATTCATTGTATATTCATTTACAAATAAAAACATGATGAGAACCATACATTTTCACTGTCATAAAACACATTCATAACCAACATATAAACAACAAAAATAATGAGGATACAACAACCATAAATTCCACATATAATCCAATACATTTTCTCATAAAATACCAAGGAAATAAACTCTTATTAATGAATTCAAAATCCAACCCGGTATGTGACTACTATGTTCCACCCGACCATAGATTGGTTGAGCCAAGTCTCTCTTCAACCAATCACCCCATATTCCAAGCATGAATGCGGGACTCAAATAAAAGAAACCAACCAGGGCTTCCTGAGGCTAAACCACCTCACCCTCATCATTAGAATCAGGCTTTACCGCAATCATCACTGAATCACTAGGCCATAAAAAAGCATGATACCACTGGATTTCTCCACCTACACTGTGAGAAATTTTCCTATCTCATAGTCTCTAGGCTTTACCGCAATCCACAATCTGATCTAGGGATCACTAGGCCATAAACGAGACACCACCCTCCAGGATTTACCATATATCATGCCCTTCACCAACAAGGATTACTAGGCCTGATCAAGGGAAACCACCTCTAGGCTTTACCATATATCCAGCCATTCACCGGTAGAGGATTCCTAGGCCCACCGAGGCACACAATACCTAATTTTACCGCAACCCACCGTCTAGTTCAATGGTCATTAGGCCAATGGATTTACCGCAATCCAGAGTCTGGTTGAGGGATCACTAGGCCATGTGTTCTTTCATTTAGAGATCCACCTCACTCAACTTTGAATCCATCCAAAAATCTAGTTCAACGAAAACATGAGAACCCCATTACACCATGGCTATTCAAAAATGGCAAGGCATGGCTAAAGAACACTATCACACCTGGAAAAACCAATGCCCATGAAAAAAAGAGAACCAAGAACACACATGCAAAAGAATGCATGCCAAATCTAGCAAGTAAATCATGCATGCAAATCAATACTTGCAAGTAAACTCGTTGTAGCTGCTTGATCATGATCTTCCATGCTTGATCTTTGCTTCCCCTTTTCCTTCTTTTCCTTTCTTGATCCAATTCTGAAGTGCTCTAAGAAAACTTTAAGTGTCCTTGAGTGAGAGAGAGAGAACTTCAAAACTAAACCGATAAAAAGCCATGAATTGATCCCCAAAAGCCTTTTTATTAATGTGGCCTCTATTTTCTTCATTTTCCATTATTTTCCTTCATTTTCCTCCTCACATGAAACTTTTGACCTTTCACTTTCCTTTTCTCCTAATTCCATTATTTGCATAAATAAATTGCCAAAAATGTAGTTTTTCCTTTCCAAAGCCTTTTCCATTGCCTTTGCTATTCCTTAGCCATAATAACCGAAATGAACACCCACACTAGGATGTCTTACCCGACATTAAGCTTGGAATAAGTGTCCCATAACTGTGGTTATTATTTTTCCTTTATTAACTTTTATTACATGGAATTTTCACCAGGGTTCTTACATAACCCTCCCCTTTGGGGAACATTGTCCTTAGTGTTCAATGGCACCTACAACTAACAAGACTTCTAAAAGAAAAAAATATTTCCCATGGAGCTTAATAAATTATCTCAGTGGAGTATTTACAATGATCAACCTGTTGAAAACAAAACATCATAACAACCTAACAACATGAAAACCATAATGACATGACACTCATACCACTTATTGGATCTTTATAACATAGCTCATAGTGGTATTTCCATCCATAAAATTATATACATACACCAAAAAATATACCAAAACATATGCCAAACATTCACTCAACCATCGAATAGAGAAGGATACATAGCATGCATCTGATCCACCATCGCCCATGTAGCTTCATCGGGCCCAAAGTTCTTCCACTACACTTTAACTTGCTCGATTGTTCAGTTCTGGAGCATGAGCACCTTTCTCTACAATATACAATGAGGTTCTAGCTGAAATTCTCCATCTAGCTCCACCTGCAATACATATCATTGAATCACATGATCAACATCTTGAACATACTTCTTAAGAAATGACACATGGAAAACATCATGGACTTTCACTGTTGGAGGTAATGCAAGTCGATAGGCTACTAGCGTCCACAAAACTAAGGTGCCATCTTGGCGCACAATCCAATCCGCAAGGAGCTCTTCTTTGGCTTGATGTGCAAGTCCACCTGTTCCCCAACTTGAAACTACCTACACAACTTGTTTTGATCTGCATAGATTTTTTGCATGCCTTGTGCTACCTATAGATTCTTCTTGATTACATGCATTTCCTGTTCCATTTCTGCTAACATGTTTGGTCCATTCAATACCCTATTCACCAAGGACTAATCCTCAGAGATTCCTAGTAACCAGTATTGTAAGTGAACTCAACTAACGAAAGGTACTCCTCCCACTTCCTCTGCTAATGCATCACATACATCCTCAACATGTCCTCCAATATCTCGTTGACCCGCTCTATCTATCCATCTCTTTGCGGATGTTAAGTTGTACTAAAGGAAAGCTATGTACCTAAACCTGCAACAACTCCTTCCAAAACTTGGAAGTGAACTTTGCATCCTTTTCCGGTACAATCTTCTTTGGAACACCATGCAATCTAACCACATCTTTGATGGACACCTGTTCCACTTCACTAGTTGAATACATAGTCTTCACTGGAATGAAGTGTGCTACCTTAGTCAACATGTCCACCACAACCATGATAGAATCCTACTACCTAGATGTCCTCGGAAAACCTATAATGAAATCCATGGAAATGATCTCCTATTTCCATTCTAGAATTAGAATCAGTTGTAGTAGTCCACCTAAGTGCCTACTCTATGCCTTTACCTACTGACAATCCAAACATCCAACCACAAACTCTACCAAATCCTTCTTCATATTCGGCCAATAATAAAACTTCTTTAGTGTTGTCAATGTTTTCTGGTAGCTTGGGTAACCTGAATTTGGTTTCACATGAAACTCCCTCAAGATAATCTTCTTGAGATCACTACCATCTGACACATATATGTTGTCCCTAAATATGTTCAAGCCATCTGCTGAGAGATGATAGTCCGCATCCTATGCACCTGTACCTGTACCACTATTTATACTCCATTGTAACTTGTGAATAAGCTCTTTATACCTATCATCTTGTTGACCTTCCTATAAAATCTGATCTTGTAAGTTTGTCCCATAATAATTCATAGTTGTAATGTGATTTACCTGTATCCACTTGCTAAGAGCATCTGCAACCTTGTTCTCTTTACCCTTGATGTACCTAATCTCAAATTCAAATTTGTTGATTATGTCCAACCATCTATCTTGCTTGGAATTCATATTTGGTTCATCAAACAAGTATCACAACCCACTATGATCACTCATCAATAAAACCCTCATGCCAAGAAGATAGTGCCTCCACATATTCAATGCATGAATGATCATTGCCAACCCAAGATCATGTGTCAGATAGTTCTGCTCTTGATCATTTAGTTTCTATGACTCATAATATAATACCTGTCCCTCCTACATAAGGACTCCACCAAGTCCTTTCTTGCAAGCATCTATACACACTACAAACTCTTTTTCCGGGTCTGCAATCTTTAACACTAGATAATTTGTCAACAACTACTTTAACTTCTCAAAACTTGTTGCACATTCCTCTATCCATTCAAATTTCTTACCTTTCCTTTGAAATGATGTAATAAGATATGCAATTCAAGAGAAGTTCCTGATGAACCTCCTATAATAGCTTGCTAGCCCCATGAATGATCTTACCTCATCCACATTTCTAGGAGCTGACCACTCCATGATAGCTCTTATCTTTTATGGATCTACTATTATGCCTTCCTTGGATACCACATGCCCCAAGTAATGTACCTCCATCTAAAAGAAACTACATTTACTGAGCTTAGAATACAACTGATTCTCTCTCAACAGTCTCAAAACTACTGCTAAATGATTGACATGCTCTTCCTCATTCTTAGAATATATCAAGATGTCAACAATGAATACAATAACAAACTTGTCCAAATATAGACACAACACACTATTCATCAAGCACATAAAGTTAGATAGAGCATTAGTCAAACCAAATGGAACTACAACAAACTCATAATTGCCATACCTGGCCCATAAAGTTGTTTTGTATATGGCCTCTTCCTTGGTGCGTACATGATGATATCTGGATCTCAAATCAATATTTGAGAACACTATTTCCCCCTTTTAATTGACTAAATAAGTCATCAATCCTCGGCAACGGGTACTTGCTCTTGATGTTCACCTTTTTCAACTACCTGTAATCAATGCATAACCTGAGAGTACCATATTTCTTCTTCACAAACAAGACTGATGCACCCCATGGTGATACACTTGACCTAATGTATCATTTGTCAAGCATTTCCTTCAACCGCAACTTTAGCTCTACTAACTTTAGAGTGCTCATCTTGTATGGTGCCTTTGATGTTGGTGCTTCCCCTGGTACCAATTCAATATAAAAGTATACTTCCCTATGAGGTAGCAGCTCTGAAATATCTTCTCTCCATTGTCATCCAAGCATTCAATGGCTTTTCCATAACAATCCACTTTGGTGCTATGAAGGTATAGCGATTCCATACCCAAAATCATACTATATGACCCCAACGGTAATACATTCAAATGTGTGGAAGTAGGCATACCATTCAACTCAAATGCACAATCTATTACCCAATGATGAACTTGATTCTTTGTACATGTATCCAGTTGCACTAACCAAGATTTTTCATGCACTTCTTTATTCAAACCACGCTTATCCACCAAGTCACGGTTAATATAGCTATAATTAGATTCAGGTTCAATCAAAATAGAAACAACTTGATCAAAAAGCTTACCATCCATCTTAATGATATATCCTTGGCAATCTATTTGCCTATTATCCAGCTTCACTTTCTTAAACTCATCGCGCAAGTATCCCTATCACTCCTCCTATAAGGGTGATAATGATAACTATCAAGATACCTGTCAGGACCAGAACTAGAATGATACTTGTGTCCATCACCTCTCCTATCCAGAGTATCCAAGAATCTACCATCTATAATTATGTCATCTCTATTTGACCTATGACCACCATGAGACTTATTGCCATATGCCCCATTAGTCCCATTCTCTTGTCCATAGCTGATCTAGACAAGTCCCTGTCTCTGCAAGTTTGACAAAATTTGAAGGATTACTGCATTAACTTCTACTTATTTCTCCTGTGCATGCATGATTATGTCATTATATACTTTAAAACTCGTTATTTCTTCCTTCAAACTCCTAAATGTGTCTACTAAGTGAGAAGAGTTCCTAACACCACGTTGCTCCTCTGATTCATAGGGAGAATATTTGTAGTTTACTATCTTTCTAGTCATCTTGATCTCTTCCTGCAAGGCATACCATGTCAACTAAGTCAAATCATAAATAAACCAATGTACCTTAGTATAATTCAGGGAGGATCTCTCGTTTGTAAGACTGACTAGATTAACACAATACACAAACACACACACACACATATAAACATAATAAAATAAACATATAGTCATAATTCGAACCATTGTCTAGTTATCAATGCATGACCATACCCACCACATATCATGACCTCAGGAATGGTAACTATAACCATATCACTGTATGCATAAAAACATATGGACAACATGCATGCATACAAGATACATACAAACACTAACATGCATAACTAGTGCATAACCTAAACTCATGATAAACACATCCAACAACAATGCCATTAAATTTTCACATGGAAACACCACTGCAACCATAACCAACACCATGCATACACAACTAGTACATAGCCCACAATCATGAGAACACATACGAAACAGATATGAATGCATGACCAACACACCACCCATCCAATCCAAGGGGTGAACCATGCTTTGATACCACTGTGTAACACCCTCCTCCCACATCTACTCAAGTAACCGGATAACCGAGTTAAACATGTGACGAGAGGCTACTATGATTTGATTCAACCTCCTAGGTCACCTTAAGGAAGTGGAAATGAAAAAATACAACCAAACTAACCATCCACACATCCTACATAACCTCCAAGAGATACCCCACCTTTCCAGGTGACCAACTCTTGAGATAACTTAGTAGTTCAAGGGCGTAGAGCCCTAGTCGCTCCCTTTCCAAGCCCTCCAAGTCACTGAGGGTCCCAATCACTCCCATGAGCATGCCTAAGTGTGACTGTAGCCTTTTTCTGCCAGTGTTATGCCAATGACTGCGTTATTTAAGGCTAAATTCCAGGGCTAGGACCCATTCACTTCCCAAAACTTCATGGAATTTACATATATGAAAATAAACATAGATACAATGATGCCAATACAAATTATTGGACAATGACTTGACTTGACCCCTACTAGCCATGACAGACATGTCACAAATATGCATTCTACGGGTCATAATAGCATATTTGAGCATAAGGATCTTATACTTATATGAGAATCGCTAAGAAGCATTGATGCCTTGTCACATTAGCTGTATTATCATCTATTAGGTCATAGATTAATTATATATGCATTTACAAATCAAAACATGATTAGAACCATACATTTTCACTATCAAAACACAAATCCATAACCAATATATAAACAATAGAAATAATGAGGATACAACAACCATAAATGTTGGGTGTGCGTTATATTCTTTCCACGACTAACCCCATGCATAGGGGGTGATATCTCCCCCTATTTTTTGCACCAGGCGTAGCAAGGGGTGCGATAAACCCCACTTTTTGTTGCACTAGGTGAAACAGGGGGGTCACGGGGGAGCAGCATCCCCCCTATTGGGGGTTTTGAGGGGGGAAATAGCCCCCTCTATAGGGTTTGGGGTAGCGCCTTGGGGATTTTTTTTTTTTGGACCCTACATTAAGTGGGAAAACCTACCTATGGTTTTGTGCGTTGTTTTCGCACGTGGTTTTGGGCATGATGGTTTTCTGCCCATGGTATTTTGTAGATACGGTCAAGGGAACTATGGTTATGTTCTAATCCAAGGTTATTGGATTACGTTTTATGGATGCTTCGACCTATATATATATATTATATATATATATATATTATATATATATATATATATATATTATTATATATATATATTGTAACATTGAAAGGAATATAATGAAAAGTCAAGCTGGTAGTCCCGGTTTTGGGATCTAGGGGAAATCTCTATGTATATATGTTTTATGTTTTATGCTCTCGCCATTGTTTATTTTATGTTTTTAGAATTCATATGCAGGTAATTTCTGTACAGGGCTAAAACCTACATTTGGTATCAAAGTTGTTTTGGATTAAAGGGGACACCTTTGCTACTAAGGGGTTTTTCTAGGGCCTGTGGTAGACCCTGTTCAGTGGGAGATCTGCGGGATCAATTCTTGTGGTGAAAGAAGATGGCAAGCAGTGGAAAGCTAGAGATCGAGAAATATAATGGTCAGAGTTTTGAGTTGTGGAAACTCAAGTTGGAGGATCTACTGATGGATAAATATCAGTGGATCACAGTAGATCTGGGTACTAAACCAACGACAATGTCATCTAAATATTGGGAAAAGTTGGATCGGAAGGAAAAGAGCACAATATGGTTGTGTATCTCGGATTCAGTATTGTTGAATGTATCAGGGGAATCTTCAGTTAAGGCTTTGTGGGACAAGTTAGGGACTTTGTACTAACCTAAGTCTCTGGTGAATAAAGTGTTCCTATGGAAAACGTTGTATACCCTGAGGATGAAGGATGGAGACTCAGCAAAAGAGCATCAAAACACCTTTAATACTGTGGTAAGGAAGTTGTCATCTTTTGATATAAAAATTTTAGATGAAGATAAGTACATCAATTTGTTTTGTTCTCTACCAAATTCGTGGGATAATCTAGTTGTTGCAATAGGTAGCAATGTGACTGCTTTGCAGTTTGATGAAATAGTCTCATCCTTGTTGTTGGAGGAGATGAGATGGAAAAATATGGAGGGCTAGAATGGTGATGCCTTTTCTCTACAACGACAGTCCTAGAACAAAACCAGAAATAAATCCTCAAGTGGGATATCTAAATCTTCAGGAAAACCTATAAAGGTGTGCTAGAAATGTGGAAAGGAAGGGCACTTAAAAAAGGAATGTAGATCTAAACCTCCTGAGAAAGGGAAGGTATCTGATGATGCTCCTTTTGCAGAGGCGAAAACCACCTTAGATGAAGGTGGGGGCATGTACTTGGCTTCTTCTTCAAGTACACATGTAGTTCATGAGGCATGGTTGATTGACTCAAGTGCATCCCTTCACTTCACTCCCCATAGGGATTGGTTCTATGAGTATGATCAATATGATGCTGGTGATATCCTCTTAGGGGATGACAGGAAGGTTAGAATCATCGGTTATGAAAAAATCAAGTCGAAGTTGCAAGGTGGAAGGATTAGAAAACTTCCGGGTGTTCTGCATATTCTTGCATTAGCCAAAAATCTGATTTCTGTAAGCAAGCTAGATGATGTAGGTGTAAAACCAGTGTTCAAGAAATATTCCTACAAGATGGTTCAGGGAGCACTAGTATTGATGCGGGGAGTTTGGATTGGAACTCTATACAAGCTTCAAGGTAGCACTGTTACTGATGGGTGCAACAATTTTGTGGTTCCTAAAAGTGGAGTAGAAAATATAGTGGTCTCTAGAGAAAAGATCATGCTATGACATCAAATGCTTGGACATATTGGAGAGAAGGGCCTTTGAATACTTCATGGTAATGGTATGGTAGAAGGTATGTCTAATTTCTTTCTGGGTTTTGATTTCTGTGAAAATTGTGTATATTGAAAGCAAATGCGGGTGAGTTTCCCCTCTGGTGATAAGAGTGCAAAACATATATTAGAGCTTGTGCACAGTGATGTGTTTGGACCTGTGAAGGTTCTATCACTGGGTAAGTCTATGTACTATGTATCATTTATAGATGACTTCTCAAGGAATACATGGATATATTTCCTCAAGAATAAATCTGAATTCTTTGACAAGTTTAAAGAATTTAAGGCTCTGGTGGAAAACCAAACAGAGAAGAAGATATAGGTGTTGAGGACAGATAACGGTGGAGTGTTTTGCAAGAAGGAATTTCAAGAGTTCTATAAGAAGTGTGGTATATCACAACAGAAGACTACTCCATAAACACCTTATAAAAATGAGTTGTGGAAAGAATGAACAGGACATTGATGGAAAATGCAAGAAGTATGCTCAATGGTGTCGAGTTAGGACAGGAATTTTGGGTAGAGGCAGTGGAGATTGCATGTTACCTGATCAATAGATCACCTTCATCAACATTGGAGGATAAGATTCCACAAGAGTTATGGAATGGTAATAAACCCTCTCTTTCACATTTGAGGGTATTTGGATGTGATGCATATGTACATGTTCCAAACGAGAAAAGAACCAAGTTGAATAGTAAATCTAAAAGGTGCATCCTTATTGGGTATAAATATGGTTTAAAAGGTTATAAGATTTGGAACCCAGAAACAAGGAAGGTGTTAAGAAATTTACCCAAGAACACAAATTAATTACAGAGAATTACTGAGAGAAATAAATATAAAAATAACTAGCAATAACCATAAACACATAAACACACATGTTTATCTATAAAAACTGCAAATCCGGGGAAAAACCCGATCATAATGAAATTTCATTATCCTGGCCAAAACCCTGGCCAATCCAACCAAGTGAGCCTTCATCGCTCACCTCCAGGCCTTATCTTACAATGAAGTCCTTCCAGCCTTTTATAGGCTCCATTACATATAATACCACAGGCAGAATACCATGGGTGCAAAATACCATGTGCCCAAAAACCATCACTGTTTAACCTGGTCAACTTTTGACTCTATCCTGAGTCATGTTTACCTAACAATTCCCCCCTTAAATTTGACTTGGGGTTCCTTGACTAACTCCAGCCAAACCTGCTAAGTGAGACAATCCCACTCACTCTAGCTCTTACCCCCCTCAAAGTTTTTACCTGGGGTATTGTTAACCTGACATCCCCCCTATCACCTAGGTCTAACCCAAACTTTACTGGTGATCACCGAGGGGTACACATGCCTTACTAGGTCTTACAGTAGTATGCCCATTTACATGCAATAATTTTGATTTCAATTTTTTTTATTGCTGCTGCTATTCTGACCCATCTTCTCTCAATTGCGGGCATCCATGTTTTGTTTCTTTGCTTCCTTCCTTAACTTTGTTTCCGACGCTTCTCGTCCTTCAAATTCTTCATGTGGAATCAATCCAAAAGACGATAAATATATGATTAAGCAATTAGGCATGCAGAAATCCAATTGATCAGATCTAAAGCCCGGTGGCTCGTCTTAGTGCTTCAACGCAGGCCTTGACAACATCATTGATCCATATCCATACCAAATCTAAATTCAATTATCTCTTTAACCATTTTCAACGGTGATCTCACAAGCAATAGCAACAAAATTCTTCAATGATCCTTTTATCCATTGGGCTAAAATAAATCCTTCACTGAATGCGTACATTCAAAGCCCAAACTCTCAACCATGGCTCCGATACCAATTGTTAAGAAATTTACCCAAGAACACAAATTAATTATAGAGAATTACTGAGAGAAATAAATATAAAATAACTAGCAACAACCATAAACACATAAATGCACATGTTTATTTGGGAAAATCCCAAATCCAGCGAAAAACCCGATCATAATGAAATTTCATTATCCTGGCCAAAACCCTGGCCAATCCAGCCAAGTGAGCCTTCACCACTCACCTCCAGGCCTTATCTTACAATGAATTCCTTCCACCTCCAAGCCTTATCTTACAATGAAGTCCTTCCAGCCTTTTCTAGGCTCCATTACATATAATACCACAGGCAGAATACCATGGGTGCACAATACCATGTGCCCCAAAACCATCACGGTTTAACCTGGTCAACTTTTGACTCTATCCCAAGTCAAGTTTATCTAACAGAAGGTTGTGTACAGCCACGATGTGGTGTTTAGAGAAGTGAAAGATGTTATTAAACATGAAGTCATACCAAAGGAACTTGAGAAGATAGAGTTTGAGCTAAAGGAGGAGGAATTAGAGTCTACAACAGAAAGGAATCAGAAGGTGAAGAGCCACAAACTCTGGCTGTGAGAAGATTAGTTCGAGAAAGAAGGAAACTAGAAAGGTATACTCTAGCTGTTTTCTATCAAATTTTTCTTTATCTATTACTGATGATGGTCCCAGAACTCTTAGGGAAGCAGTAGATTCAGAGGATGGAAAACTCTAGAAAGAGGCCATGGTTGATGAAATGGCATCTTTGCACAAAAATGAGCCTTGGGATCTAGTGGAGTTTTTGGCTAGAAGGAAACCCAATGGAAGAAAATGGGTGTTTAAGAAGAAGAAGAATGTAGAAGATAAGGTCGAGAAATACAAATCTCGGTTGGTAGAAAAAGGTTATTCCCAGGTGCTAGGAATTGATTTTGGTGATATTTTTTCTCCTGTTGCCAGGGTAGCTTCTATTAGATTACTTTCATTTATTGTTGTTGCTTTTGATTTTGAAGTAGAATAGATGGATGTGAAGACAACATTTCTTCACAGGGATATGGAAGAAGAGATCTACATGAAGCAACCTGAAGGCTTTGCAATGAAGGGTAAGAAAGAACTAGTATGAATATTAAAAAAGTCTATGTATGGGTTAAAACATTCACCAAGGGGTGGTATCAGAAACTTGATATATATATATGGGGACTTGGCTTCACCAGAATCAAAGCAGATCATTGTGTGTATTTTAAATTAATTGGTGACCATGTTATTTATTTGGTCTTGTATGTGGATGATATGTTGTTGATTGGAAATAACAAAGAAATTATCTAGGAATTGAAAACCTAATTGTCCAAATTCGACATTAAAGACTTTGGTGCTGCAAACTATATTTTTGGCATGGAAATTAAATAAGATTGGGCAAAGAGGAAGCTCTCATTAAACCAGAGGAAGTATGTTGAGACAATATTGTAGAGGTTTAATATGAAGGATAGTAAACTGGTGAAGGTTCCTATTCATGTAGGTGTAAAGTTATTTGCTTAACAATCTTCAAAGACACAAGAAGTGGAAGAGGACATGTACCGTGTTCCATACACAAGTGCAGTCGGTAGCCTGATGTATGAAATGGTCTGTACTAGACCATAAATTGCACATGCAGTGGGAGTTTTGAGCAAGTTTATGTCAAAACTAGGGAAGGAGCATTGGAAAATAGTGAAGCGGATTTTCAGGTATTTGCGTGGCACTAGTGATAATGGTTTGTGCTACCAAGGATGACCAAGATTGGATAGAGTTTTAGACATCCATGGCTTTGTTGATGCAGATTGGGCTGGAGATCTAGATCAGAGAAGATCTACAATTGGGTACATGTCTAACGTATTTGAAGGTACAAATAATTGGATGAGTAAGAAATAGTTTGTAGTTGCACTTTCAACTACAGAGGTAGAATACATGGCAACCACTCATGCAAGAAAGGAAGTAGTTTGGTTGTAGAGATTTTGATCAAGTATGAGGTTAGCACAACAAGCTATAAGGATAGACTGTGATAGCCATAGTGCAATTTTTTTTGTAAAGAACCCTTCTTATCATTCAAAGACAAAGCACATTGATGTCCAATATCACTTTGTAAGGGATATGGTTGAGGACAAAAAGGTGTTGTTCGTAAAGGTGGACACTTTGAAGAATACTGCATATGCATTGACAAAATATGTGAGTGCTAAGAAGTTCTCTTGGTGTAGAGAAACAATGGGTGTTTCAGGGTTGGACAAATGACTAATCTCTCTTGTGGCCCCCTGTGGAAATAAAACAACAAGTAGGAGAATGTTGAGTGTGTGTTATATTCTTTCCATGACTAGCTGTAGGCATGGGGAGGTGATAGGTCCCCTATTCGTTGCACCGGGCGTAGCGGGGGGGTCACAGGAGGAGCGGTAGCCCCCCTCTACACGGTCTGTGGCAGCGCCCCGGGGATTTTTTTTTTTTTTTGGACCTTATATTCGGTGGGAAAACCTACCTATGGTTTTATGTGTGGGTTTCGCACATGGTTTTGGGCATGATGGTTTTCTGCCCATGGTATTTCTGTAGATCCGGCCAAGGGAACTATGGTTATGTTCTAATCCAGGGTTAATGGATGCTTTGCCATGTATATATGTATTGTAACATTTAAAGTAATATAATGAAAAATCAATCTGGTAGTCCCATTTTTTGGATCCATGGGAAATCTCTGTGTATATCCATTTTATGTTTAATGCTCTCGCCAGTGTTTGTTTTCCATTTTTAGAATTTTTATGTAGGTAATTTTTGTATGGGGTTAAAAACTACAGTAAATGCCACATTTAATCCAATACATTTTCTCATAAAATACCAAGGAAATAAACTCTTATTAATGAATGAAAAAGTTAACTCGGTATGGGACTACCATGTTCCATCCGACCATAGATTGGCTGAGCCAAGTCTCTCTTTAGCCAATCACCCTTGTGCCATATTCCAAGTATGAATGTGGGAATCAAACCAAAAGAACCAACCAGGGTTTCCTGAGGCTAAACTACCTCATCCTCATCAATAGAATCAGGCTTTACCACAATCCTCACTGGATTACTAGGCCATAAATTAGCATGGGTGCCATCGTATTTGTCGACCTACATCATGAAAAATTTACCTATCTCCTATTCTCTAGGATCTACTGCAATCCACAGTTTGATCCAGGGATCACTAGGCCATAATTGAGACAACACCCTCCAGGCTTTACCTTATATCCTGCCATTCACCAGAAAGGATTGCTAGGCCTGATCAAGGGAAAACACCTCTAGGATTTATTATATATCCAGCTATTCACAAATTGAGGATTCCTAGGCCCATCGAGACACACAACACCTAGATTTACCACAACCCATAGTACGGTTCAAGAGAAGTTGCCGACATGTTCAAGAGAAGTCACTTAGTAAACTTCATCCTTTGCAATACTCATAAACCTTCATTTTCATGACCAAAATTCTTGAACATTGTGTCATTAGTCACATTCTCTCTTCAAAATCATTACACTCATTTCATGTCATTGATGGGGGGTACATCAAGGCCCTCCTGCGACTAGTCGCTTCTTGTCGACATCGGAACATTATCAAACAAGTTGACTTAGAAACACCCTTCCAATACCTTGAGGCTTGCATACATCAATGGAAAGTTTCTCACTTCTAGTGACAGGTTGACATCACAGGCCTTTGACTGAAAGGCTTTGTATGGTGTTTGACATCAAAACATCTATTCACACCATGTAGAATGTATTGTAGTACCTTGAGAATCATTATCATTATCGATGATTTCTCTCGCTTCTGTTAACAACTTACATCATTGGTTGGTAATCTGACGGTGTCTTCCGATGTTTGACTTCAGATCACATTTTCACATGGTTAGACTCATACTTGAGTGAATGATTGGACAAGATATAAGACCCTAGATCTAGTTTCATCCATCTGGGCTATGATTTTAGGAGAGTACTAAATCATCTATATGATGGCTTTACACAGATGGTCATCCTATCATGGGTCTATATTTGTAGATGACTATCTCATTTATGTACATCTAATGAAAATTTTATATGCTGAGTATGGGTATGTATTCCCTCAGAAATTCATGAAAAATTCAAAGATATCATGATATTACATATTGTAATTGATGCAGGTCACCATTCGCTTCAAATCCTCCTCATCACATCATAAAGCATATCACTCAACATTATCGTTTTCAACTTCATGCTTTAGGGGGCAGCTGTTACAGGTCTATTTGGGAACATCACTCTAGGCAATCAGATCAGTACAAATAGGGCTCATCAAACCCTAATTTCAGTTGCTACATGCCCTAGATAAGTCATCATATTGAATGTTTTCATCCATGAAAGTTTCCTAGTTTGAAACCTTGTTGAAATGCCTCTTTGGGACACCAACACAATCTTGGTCAGGGGAAACTGCTCTTCCTAGCAGGTAGGCCCATTCAAACCTGTGTTGCAGAGCACTTAGTCCCACTTTAGCCTATGCGAGGCGAGGATGAGTGAAATTGACATAGGATTCTGGGAAATTCCTTGATTCTAGAACATTCTAGAAGGATGCCCAACACTTATCTCATCCTATGAGCTTAATTTTGGATACGCTATGGATCATTCAATCCTCTATCCTCTCATCCCTTTCTCCATGGAAACTAACTATCCAATTATGGAAAACCATTCAATAGCCAATTTATGACAAAACCACTTGCATTTCCCTATAAATTGACCACTCATCATAGTGATCAAGAGGCTGGAACTTGGATATTGTAGAGAAATATTGTTGGTTTGAGACTTGAAATCATTATCAATTAATATTATGCTGCTAGATTGATGTGCTATTGGTGTGATGAGGGTTTGGACTAAGCTGAATGAGTGACATGGGATCGAACCACATTGGGTGTAACTTCTCCTTCTATCAATCAATAAAGTTGTTTATTCCTTTTCCAATACTTTTGTCTATACCTATGATGAATTTGTGTTCAAATATTGTTGATTCCATTTGTTTACAGTAGATAGATCATATTCTTTGATTGTTGTCATCTTCTATTTATGTTGGTAGGTACCAATTGAGTGAATTTAGTTTGAGCAGGAGCGACGAGAGCAATTCAAAGGAGATCAAAGGAAGTGAAGGATAACAAGTAGGTTCCTTTATCTTATTTGTCTATTATAGGAAAAGGTTAAACATCTTTACTTCTGTTGTTCTAAGTGTAACTACCCACTTAGGGAAGATGTACTTATCCCTAGGTATAAATTCTGTATAATAGGGTCACTGGGCCAGCGGCTTTACCGCAATCCATAGTCGGGTTCAGGGATCATTGGGCCATGTGTTCTCTTTTCATAGATCCACCTCATGCAGCACCAAATCCTCTCAACCAAAACATAAGAACCCCATTACACCATGGCTATCCAGAAATGGGAAGGAAAGGTTGAAGAATACTGTCACACCTGGAAAAACCCATGCCCATGAAAACAAGAGAACCAAGAACACACATTCATAACCATGCATTCAAAATATAGCAAGGAAATTAAACATGCAAATTGATACATGTAAGGAAACCCATTCTAGCTACTTGATCCCACTCTTCCTTTCTTGATCTTTACTTCCTCTTTTCCTTTTTTTCCTTTCTTGATCTAGTGCTGAAGTGCTCCAAGAAATCTCTAAGTGTCCAAGAGTGAGAGAAAGAGAGAGAACTCCCAAACTGAACTAACAAAAAGCCATGAACTGATCCTCGGAATCCTTTTTATCAATGTGGTCTCTATTTTCTTAATTTTCCATTATTTTCCTTCATTTTCCTCCTCACATGCACCCTGTGACCTTTCACCTTCCTTTTCTCCTAATTTCCATTATTTACATAAATAAATTGCCAAAAATATTATTTTTCTTGTCCAAAGCCTTTTCCATTGCCTGTGCTAATTTCTTTAGCCATAATAACCAAAATTATCACCCATACTAGGATGTCTTGCCCGACATTCAACTTGGAATAAGTGTCCCATAACCAGGGTTATTATTTTTCCTTTATTAACTTTTATTACATGGAATTTTTCACCAAGGTTGTCACACACCAAACATCCAAAAGAATATGTTCAAGAAATTGCAAGGTTTATGAAAGGGGAAGTAAGGGCTCAAATGATTCTAATAGAATCCATCAAGGATCCCCTCATCCCATATGTATCTAAACTCAAAACTTCAAAAGAAATATATGACAAACTAGTAGAGTTGTTTTCCATAAGCATTGCAGGAGAAGTTATCTCATTAAGGAAAACTCTAAAAGCTAAGGATATCAAAATAAGAAGGAATAACCTCATACTTTATGAGGATATCTGAAATAAGGGATCAACTTCAAGGTCTGGGAGAAATAATGTCTAACAAGGAGATGACCACCGTAGTACTAAATGCAGTACCAAAGGAATGGGGTAACTTTACTTTCAAGCATTTATGGGAAGAAATAATCTACTCCATTTAGGGATCTAGAGTCACTATGCAATATTGAAGAAAATAGGCTGAAGGAGAAAAATGATTTAGGACCAAGTGATAAAAATCAAGCATATGCTACAATGACAAAAAGAAAGAGGAAGTTTGGAAAATGTGGTCCTTAGAAAAATAAGAAGAACATGGCTAAGATTTAATGCTATGGATGTCAATAACATGAGCATTACAATAGATATTTTCCTAAGCTCAAGCAGTACAATAACTAAAGAGGAAGATAAGAATCCCATATCACAGAAGAAGTCGAGGAAGTTGAAAAGAATAAATCCAAGAAAGAAGAAGTAAAATATCTCTACTATGACTGCAATAGTCTTCCTCACCTAGTTCTTTTCAAGTTTCTACCTTCAAGTTTTTTGTTTTAAGATATGACTATCATGAGTTACTAAGAAAGAATGATAGGATGCAACATGGCATCATAGAAGCATTAAAAGAAAGAGCTTGTGACATCGTCATAGATAAGCATGAAAGATAGTTGAAATAGAAGTCTATGGCAGTCACCCATGGAAGGATATAGTTCTTGGTAACCTCATTAGAAGCATAAGTGGTGCTTATGGGAAAAATAAAAATTCATCTACTACAAAGTTCTTCATACATCAGTCAAAAGGAAATATCTGCAGGATGAGGATATTCAAGATCCTCTGTTGGAATCTTCATCAGAAGGTTCACCAATCAAGAGGAAGCAAGTTTCTCATCAAGAATTCCAACTTGTAGGAATTCATGGGATGATGGTATGATGTCAAAAAAATAAAAGTAGATCAAGGGATTGAAGTTCCTTCAATCAAGGGAACTGCTGAAGGAAGTTTAGATGACCTAAAAAGAAAATGAGGTATGTATGCTTGTATTTGATAAAATAGAGTGATGTGATATGGTTGCAGGTAACATGGATGAATGATTTGCCTCGAGAGCATGATCAAAAGACAAAACATCCTCCTTTGGAAGGATCCAAGAAGGCATGGTTCACATATTGACTAGATGAAATCAACATTATATGTCCTCATATGAAATATGAGGTGGTTGACAAAATTGGAGAAAAATTTGATTGGAAGTACCTGAAAGGAAATGTGTAAAGAAAGAGAGGAAGAGATGATGAAAAAATGAAACTATGGAGAAGGAAATAAAAATCCAAGGACTGAAATTTTTGGCTATGATATTCCCATGAAAGATATGAAGACCCTGATGAAGTCTAAAAAATAAAGAGACCCTTGACAATATATATCTCTTGGAGATGTTTCAATATGTATGTAGGATGTTGATGCAAATAGGAAGATGTCATGATGAGAGACCGTCACAAAGGTATTTTTGATTTAATGTTCATTTCTTATTTTTGAACAATATTTGGATAGGCTTATTTAGGGTTGCCAAGGGAAGAAAGTGTGGATGTCTTCTACAACTGATGACCATGTAGCAGGATGAAAGATCCTTAAGGAAACATGGCATGAAGAAGGCAACATGGCATGAATGAAGGCCATATATGGACTAATGAATCACTTTTCAATGAAAGGAATGATGAAATGACTGATATAACTCATGGATTAAAGTGATGGATGGTTTGTGCCCTATGAATAAGTCCCAAAAGATTTAAAGTCTATGACAAAGAAGAAATTCATGACATCAAAGGAAGGAGTTCAACAAGAAACTGGTTAGCTAAATGATCTCCACCTAAAGAGTTGTTGGAAGCAAGTCCCACATAAAGAGATGCTGGAAGAAAGTCCTTGGTCAAGAGGGAGCTTGGGTACATTCCTTTTATGGAATGGGTTGGTCATCCCTGGTTAAGAGGGAGTGACATATATGGTTCTCCACTTCATGTGTCATGCACTAGACCAAGACCAACAACTGTAAGTCTTAGTGAAGGCCATGCTGAAAGATAGACACATAATTCTTGTCTTCACCTAGGAAGATAACATGGAGGATTGGGTAAGCATATAGCATCTGATACTCTTTGAGGATGTGGTAGGGCATCCAAGGTAAGAAGTCGTAGAGGAACGATATTCTTTGAGGATTAGGAATCCAAGATAAGAATAGTCTTGGTGGAACATACTCTGAGAGAACCCTGGTGGGGTATGTTCCAAGAGAAACAATGATGAGGGTGTCTATAAATCATTGGTCTTGCCATCATTGTGCTCTGATCTTGTGGAGAGATAGAGATGTTAGGCAAGGCCTTGCTATGTGACAATGCTAGAGGATATGATGCTAAATAGATGGATTACCAATCTGACTCTTCTTATGAGAATTCTTCAAATTGAGAAGGTCCAAGTACCTTATATGGATTATGATATCTCACTAGTTAAGATGGAGTGTTGAAAAGTGTAACTAGGTTCGGTCTTCATAATAACATGTGTAATCATGATTTTATGTAATTGATGTAAAGAATGAAGATAAAATTATTTTGTAATGCTTGAGTCATGGATTTCATGCTCAAGGAATTTTATTTTATAGCTAAGGCTCCCATTGTGAGCCTTTAGGGTTGGTCATCATGTCATAAAGTCTAATGAGTCAATACTCATTTTGAGCATATTATGCATTGTAAAAAGAGAAATTATTTGAGCCATTAAGCCTCCAAGACCATGTCACAAGGAAATAAAGATGAATCCAAAAGGAAATGTTGGCCTAGATTCAAGATCAAATCGGCCTATATCATAGACAAACCACTATATATATGGTAGAACTCGACATCATTTGGAGGTGTGAATTCAATCAAGCAATCTTAACCAAGAAGAAGTGTGAAGATCAAAAGAGAAGAGCCTAACCAACAAGCGAATGAAAGAGTAACATAACCAAGTCATTTTCTGATCTATTTTGGGAAAATACACTCCACACATGCAAGGAACCGATGTTATTTTCTGTAGGAGGAACTGAGATATCACAGTCTCATTAGGAAGGAAGATCGAGGAAGAAAACAAGGTGATTCTCAAGCTCAATTGAAGAAGAAAGGATCTCCACCTAGAGCGAAGGAATTTAAGAGACAAAATCTCTCACACATGCTACAACTAGGGTTTTTGAGGAGGCTAAAAGTTGCAGACCTAATTCAAAAGGCTGAAATATGAAGGGTAGCTAAAATTCAAAGGAAGGCAAGCAGTTTGACTAGTGTTAACCTGGGCAAGAAAAAGAAGCAGTGAAGAAGGGTTTTGTGACTTGGTCTTGGAGAGGTTTTGTTTCAAGGGTCTTGGTCTTGATACTCATCAATTGAAGTCTTTATAAGAAGAAGAATTTGTTTTGGGTTTTCCTCTCAAGCTGGATAGGTTTTGGCACCAACTAATCGCCTACACTTTGTCTCTTGTCTCCTTATTGTTTATGCTTTGGTAGTTGTTAGATGAAGAAGAACACTGCAATAGTCTAAACAAAGAGAATAACCTAATCCAAATAATTAAAAAGCATTCACAAGGAGTTATCATTAGAAGAAAAATCACCTAATCCTAATGCCCTAGATTTCTCAGCACTCCAAAGGCTAGGCCGCTTTATTGATCTGGCTGCAAAATGGGTACATAAAATTATGTCTCATAGAGTAAATATTTAGCTAGAGTGGCACTATTTCCCTTCAATAAACGTTCTCTTTCATAGAACTCTTACTCACAATCTACCTCATTTTTACAAATAAAATATGGTGCCAAAATAAAAAGGACTCTCTCACTGAACGTGGCTACAGGTCTCGTACTCATTCCGAGATCAGAAACATAAATTTGACTACTTCCCAAAAGATAAGTCATCGTTGTCTTTCTCAAAATCACACTAAGAATAGACTGGAAAATAGGCTACTCCAATGAAGAAATTGATGCTTCCACTACGTCTCGAATGCCTTGAAACCCCTGTCTAGGCTCTTGAAGCACTCACAAAGACCTCCATATGGCTTCAAAAAGCCCATAAACATTCTTTGCTGCAAATATAACAAGGCTCGACTTTGCAAACCATTCAAAAAAATGTGTTGTAGCCCAATGGTTGGGTGATTGGCTTATATAGCCCCAGGTATGGGTTTCGATCTGTTGAGAAATGACAAGAAGAAATTTTAGTTTAATTTGTCCTTGAATTAAACTGTGAATTAAAATTGAATTCTATTCTCATAGCAACTTGTAAATATTTAATTAAGTTTAATTAACTTAATTAGCTTAGGAATTTCGAGTTGGAAGTCTTTCTGTAGTCATGTATATGTTCTCCCTGAATTTTAGGGGTCCAGGATGAGTTTATTTGAGTTGTAATTAGATAACTCAGTTTGACTGAGTTATAGATAGTTAAACTGCTTCTAAATGTTTGTGAGTAGTGGCTTTCCCCTGAGAAACAATTGTGTTATGTGTCTTTGATTATCTTCCTCTTTTCGATTATTGTTTTCATCAATCTATTGGTTTTCGTTGTTTAAAGAGTAGAGTAGATTCTTGTCTTGTATTTTAGGAAATGACATGAGTTGTTGAATCTATATAAATATCTACATGGTATCAGAGCTAAAGACAATATACTAGAGGAGATTTCGAAGTTTTGAGTTTTGGGTTATAGGTGAAATTCAAATTTGCAATACATACTTCAAGATCAACAAGTGGCTTTCTACGAATTGAGGCTCAAGTATGCCTTGTGTAGGTTTTAACCCCATACAGAAATTACCTTCATACGAATTCTTAAACACAGAAAATAAACAATGCGAGAGCATAACACATAAAACACATATACATAGAGATTTTCCCTTGGATCCCAAAACTCGGACTACCAGCTTGATTTTTCATTTTGTTCCTTTCAATGTTATAATACATATTTATACATGCCGAAGCATCCAATACCATGGATCGAAAACCATCGCGTCCAAAACCATGGATCGAAAACCATCGCGTCCAAAACCATGGACCAAAAACCATCGTGTCCAAAACCAGGGACTGAAAACCATCGCGTCTAAAAACATGTGCGAAAATCATGCACAAAACCATAGGTGGGTCCGCCCAAGCTAACATAGGTTCCAAAACCAAAATTTTCCAAGGTACTACCCTAGACCCCATAGAGTGGGGTTACCTGCACCTCTCAAACCCCTTATGACCCCCCCAGGCTATTCAATCAGCGCAACGAAGGGGGGGCTCCGAACTCCTTCTAACCCCCCGGTTAACTATGTGGGTTAGTCTTGGAAAGAATATAACACACCCCAACATTCTCCCACTTGTTGTTTTCTTTCCACAGGGGGCCACAAGAGATCTTATTCATTTATCCAGCCCTGCAATGCCCATTGTTTCTCTACACCAAGAGAACTTTTCAGAGCTCACAGATTTTGTCAATACATCTGTAGTATTCTTCAAAGTGTCCACCTTTACCAACAAAACCTTTTTTTCTTCTATCATATCCCTCACCAATTGATACTGAACATCAATGTGTTTTGTCTTTGAATGATATGTAGGGTTCTTTGCCAAGAAAATTGCACTTTGGTTGTCACAGTCTATTCTTATAGCTCCCTGTACTAACCCCATACTTGAACACAATCTCTACAACCAAACTGCTTCCTTGCTTGCATGAGTGGTTGCCCTGTATTACACCTTTGTAGTTGATATTGCCACTACAAATTCTTTCTTAGTCATCCAACTGACTGCACCTCCAAATAGGTTAAACACATACCCACTTGTAGATTTTCTCTGATCTAGATCTCCAGCCAAATCTGCATCAACAAAGCCATGAATATCCAACACTCTGTCCAATCCTGGTCTTCCTTGATAGCACAAACCATAATCACTAGCACCACGCAAATACTTGAAAACCCGCTTCACTTTTGTCCAATGCTCTTTCCCTGGTTTTGACGTAAACCTGCTCAATACTCCCACTGCATGTGCAATGTCTGGTCTAGTACAGACCATCACATACGTCAGGCTACTGACTGCACTTACATATGGAACACGGGACATATCCTCTTCCTCTTCTTGTGTCTTGGGACATTGTTCATAAGATAAATTTACACCTATAGGAATAGGAACCTTCACTGGTTTACTATCCTACATATTAAACCTCTACAATATTGTCTCGACATACTTCCTCTGGTTTAACCAAAGCTTCCTCTTTGCCCGATCTCTTTTAAATTCCATGCCCAAAATATAGTTTGCAACACCAAGATCTTTCATGTCAAATTTGGAGGACAATTAGGTCTTCAAATCCTGGATAATTTCTTTGTCATTTCCAACCAGCAACATATCATCCACACATAAGACCAGATAAATAACACGATCACCAATTAATTTAAAATACACACAGTGATCTGCTTTGCTTCTGGTGAATCCAAGTCCCTATATAAATGTATCAAAATTTTGATACCACATCCTTGTGGACTTTTTTCACCCATACAGAGACTTCTTTAACTTGCATACCAGTTCTTTCTTACCCTTCACCGCAAATCCTTCAAGTTGCTTCATGTAGATCTCCTCTTCCAGATCCCCATGAAGAAATGTTGTCTTCACATCCATCTGTTCTACTTCAAAATCAAAAGCAGCAGCAACAGATAAAAGTAATCTAATAGAAGCTACCTTGGCAACAGGGGAAAAAATATCACCAAAATCAATTCCCAACACCTGGAATAACCTTTTTCTACCAACTGAGATTTGTATTTCTCCACCTTTCCTTCTACGTTTGTCTTTTTCTTGAACACCCATTTGCTGCCAATGGGTTTCCTTCCAGCTCGCAACTCCAACTTTACTTTTCCACGACCAACAATTCTAGCCTTCCTGTCATCCCCCAAGAAGACATCACCACCATCATATTTCTCATACTCGCAAAACCACTCTCTATGGGGAGTGAACTGAAAGGATGCACCTAAGTCAATCAACCATGCCTCATGATCTACATGTGTACTTGAAGAAGCCAAGTACACATCCCCACCTTCATCTGAGGTGGTTTCTGCCTCCGCAAAAGGAGCATCATCAGATCCCTTTATCAGGAGTTCTAGATTTACAGTCCCTTTTGTAGTTCCATTCCTTTCCGCATTTCCAGCACACCACTTTTACAAGTTTTCTTGGAGATTTAGATCTCCCACTCGATGACTTATTTTCATTTCTGTTCTAGGACCGTCCTTGTATAGGCAAGGCATCACCATTCTGGCTCTCCATATTTTTCCATCTCATATCCTCCGTCAACAAGGATGAGACTATTTCATCAAACTGCAAGGTAGTTGCATTGCTACCTATTGCAATAAACATACTATCCCACGAATCTAGTAGAGAACACAACAAACTGATGCACTTATCTTCATCTAAAATTTAATATCAACAGATGCTAACTAACTTACCATAGTATTAAATGCAATCAAATGCTCTGTCACCAAGTCTCCATCTTTCATCCTCAGGTTATACGGCTTTTTCCGCAGGAACAGTTTATTCACCAGAGAATTAGAATGGTACAAAGTCCCTAACTTGTCCCACAAAGCCTTCGCCGTAGCTTCCCCTAATACATTCAACAATATTGAATCTGAGACACACAATCGTATTGTGCTCTTCGCCTTCCGATCCAACTTCTTCCATTCTTCATTGGACACTCCCATTGGTTTAGTACCCGGATCTACCGTGATCCACTGATCTTTATCCACCAACAGATCCTCCATCTTGAGTTTCCACAACTCAAAACTCTAACCATTAAATTTCTCGATCTCCATCTTTCTGCTGCTCGCCATCTTCTTTCACCACCAGAATCGATCTCGCAGATCTCCCATTGAACAAGGTCTACCACAGGCCTGAGTGAAACCCCTCAGCAACAAAGGTGTTATCACTTAAAAAAAAGATCTGATATATGTAACTTCTCATCCTAGCCCGATGACAAAGGTCAGTGTTAGTCTATGTTGTTTTCATATTGTTTTTTCCCTTAAAGTCTGAAGTTTTAAGAGGTCATGAGTCAAGTATATTCCTATCTACCATTGGTCCCCCTTCATTCACCATTGTTTCATAGCCATGTGTCATTTTTTTATCCACCACCAAGCCTTTTGATAATTGCGTAGCACATGCATTCTTTTAAAGTGTTTTCGCAACGCGTTTATTTGTTTAGCAGTTTCGCAGCACAAACCTTATTAGGTGATTTCGCAGCGCATTATTCAAATTTCAAACTAACCGCGCTGCAAAATCAAGGATTCGTGCATTTCGCAGCGAATCTTTCCTGAAATGTCAAATCCATTAGGTGAATCACAGGCTGTGTCATCTTGTGTCAGTTCATGTACTCCACTTATCACGTTCCACCACCCATCGCCATTATCACCACCATTAGATTTGTTGATACGCACAAATTACCATTTCCAAGAAAGGCCACCTTGCACAAGTCTTAATGATGATTGTAAGCCTTGCATGAATAACAAAACTGCAAGATTGCAATTTGAAAGATTACAAACGGCAAGATTTCAATTTTAAATACAAGTGTAATCAAGCGAGGCAGCAAATCAAGCGAGGCAGCGAATTCAAGCGAGGCAGAATTTCAAAAGAAGCTAAGTTACAGTTCAAACCAGAGCTAGTATTCCTTGTTTGCAAGTCTTTAAGATTTCATGGAGAGATCAATGGAGAAAAAAGAACACAGATCCGGAAAATGTCTAAGGAATGAGCCTGAAGGCTTGGATATAGCACTGAGGAATAAAGAGGTGGAGAAGGCGTTTAAAAAGGTCGAGTGCTGGAATTTTTGCAAGAAGTTACAAGGAGGGCATGCACAGGTAACCAAAGAATTTGCGCTTAATTTCACAGGTTTAAATTCAAAGGTAACTATGATAGAATTGCAGGTCTCGCCAGAGATGATATCCACTGTGACAGAGATTCCACGAGGACAAGAGAACTGGTTCAAAAACTTCAAATTTGACATGAATCCTTGCAAGGAGTTTTTAAAGAGGGAGTTTGTAAATGCAGATTTAAGTAAGTCAGTGCCCAGGAGCTATGTCAAAGAGTCTTATGCACATTTACTCACCTGCATACAAAAATACCTGACTTGCGAAGGAAGGTATAACAAGGTGTATTCGTACCATTTCAAGCTCCTTTTGCATTTCACAGGGAAGGTTTCCATTGATCTACCTTTTTATCTATTCCGTAGTTTGAGTAAGATGTGTGAAAAAGTACAATTGAGGAAGGAAGCTTGTGAAACTTCTCTATTTCATCATGGCTTGATTAAACTACTTGTCTTACATGAGCTTCAAAAGGTAGGCAAAGATTGGAATTCATTTATTTTTATGGCTGGTTTCAAAAGCCAGAATGGCCTTAGTCCTCTACCTGTAAGAGATCTCACAATAGCGGATCTTCAAACAGAAGCAAGAGCTAAGAGATTTCCAAAATTAAAAGCAAGGAAACAAGTGAGAGAGCCAGTACAACCACTAATCATTGAAGGCACACCTCAGCAATCAAATAAGGAAAAAGCTCATGTTAAAAAGATTGCACCTGAAGCAAGCACAGCTGAAGTAGTCTCAAGGAGAAGAACAAGAAGTCAGATGGCTGAAGAAAAAGGTAAAGCAGTAGCTGTTGAAGAAAGTCCAGTTTCAAAGAGAAATCTAAATGATTTATTGCAGGCTATTGACTTTGAGGAGTCCCCACTAGTTCATGATGAATTGATGCAGTCAGAAAAAGAGAGTACAAAGAAAACCAAAGCCTCAAAGAAGCTTAAATTTGACGAGCAAGTTGAACAATTTGTTTTCAAACCCAGGAGACCTATAACAAGGAGATTTCAGCAAGTACAGGAGGCACCACCAAGAACAGAGGAAACAGGGGAAGAGATACAATGCCAGCAAAGAAAGGACAAAGGCAAAACAGTCGCCATATCTAAAGAAGACAATATAGCAGACTTGAGAAGAAAATTGGAATCAACTAACCATGAGATTGCCAGACTGAAGAAAGCTGCTAGAAGACATGCCATCGTACAAGCTAATTATTACAGAATTAAAGCCTTATGGGAAGAGAATGCAACTGTAGAGGTGGTTGACTGTAATACTCAATTTCATACTTGGACAGTGCCGGCAATCAAAGAAGCAAAGTTCATCAGGATGATTAATATGCAATTGAGAGCTGGGAACAAGATTATTAAGAAACAAATAGAAGATCTAAAGGCACAGTTAAGTCAGCTAAAGGAACCTTCTAAATGAAATCACATTTCAAGTAAGATCATGTTTTGAATTTTGATGAGTTTGCTTGGTCTCATCTTCTTGAAGAATTCTAAATGTCCTTTCAGTTTTGGAAAATATAAAGGAAGTTTTGACAACAAAGTGTTCAATTAATAAAATTTTGGGTTGAGAACTATGTCTTTTAAACAACTCAGCAGTTTCGTAGCGCGCTACGAAACTGTTGAAGGTGATGATTAAAGCTCAGCAGTTTCGTAGCACGCTACGAAACTGCTGAAGCTAAAGGTTCCAATACAAATCAACCAATTTTGAAACTGAAGCAGGAAAATTTTGAGGAACAAATATATGCAAGGAGACATCCGAAGCTGCAACAATCAATCAGATTAAGACAGATGGAGGAATATGGTTTGGATCCAAATTTGAACTTTGTCATAAAGTGAGCATTTTAAGCACGATTCAGATATGTTAAGACAACCTGAATGCATTTTTGTTTTAAAAGCAGTGGACAGCACATCAATGGACATGGCCATCTGTCATGTTTTGGAAAGCAAAGATGAAAGACCTACTTCTGTGGATTCGAAAATCATAAGACCGAGGAGCAAGGGTAGTTTCCTATATTTCAGGACAGTGGAGAGGATATGGCATAGAAGACCAGCGTGGAACATTAAACACCCATCACAGCCAAACTAAAAGAGGACCAGATGTCAAAGAACGAGAATGATCCTAATCAGAGCTATTATTCGTGTAATATGAAGTTAGAGTCCTACTTGATTTATATCTCTAAAAACTCTAGTTAACAGTTTGTTGTATTTAATAAGTAGTTAAAGTTCAATAGGTGTCAGTATTAGAAGTAGTTTTCGAGTTCCCCTCATGCTGGAGGAGGAATCTCAATTAGACAAGAGAAGAATTCTATATATAGCTAGAGAAGCAATGTAAAAAGGGTTGGAAATTTTATGAAAAAGGCTGATATTTGGCTTATGTAAGACTCTATTTTGATAATACATGTTTGGCTTTACTTCTCAGGATTCATGAGGGATTTTATGTTCAGAATGTGTGATGTTGTCCTTTTCCTAATTCTTGTAGTGGTATGAATGTGTAATCACTTAGAATTCACTGAGGTGCTCTAACTTCTTGTATGCATTCATAGACTGTGTGGTTCTATCTGAGTTGTTATGTTCTGAATATTTTAAATGTTGAATGCCCTGACTTCTATGTAAGGTTGAATTCATTGTCATATTGAGATGTTGTTGACTCCATAAGCCCAATGGATAGTTGCTAAATGTATTTCCACCATTCATATTCTTACAGTTGTTTCACAAGAGTTAGCCATCTTAACTATAATCAAAATCATTAACCCCTTTTTGAGAGAGCCCTCTCAGGTTGAGGAGGCTAAGCTTCAGCCTAAAGTAGGTTTGAAATAGTTACTTGAGGTTTTCCTGGTCTGCAGCCTTCCAGGGTCTGATTTTGAGACAACAAAAGGAATCCCCTTGAAGCCAGAACATCTGTGATACCAAATGTAGGTTTTAACCCCGTACAGAAATTACCTGCATACGAATTCTTAAACACAAAAAATAAACAATGCGAGAGCATAACACATAAAACACATATACACAGAGATTTTCTCCTGGATCCCAAAACCGGGACTACCAGCTTGATTTTTCATTATGTTCCTTTCAATGTTACAATACATATTTATACATGCCAAAGCATCCAATACCATGGACAGAAAACCATCACGTCCAAAACCATGGACTGAAAACCATCGCGTCCAAAAACATGTGTGAAAATCACGCACAAAACCATAGGTGGGTCCGCCCAACCTAACATAGGTTCCAAAACCAAAATTTTACGGGGCACTGCCTTGGACCCCATAGAATGGGGTTACCTGCACCTCTCAAACCCCCTGTGATTCCCCCCCCCATGCAATTGGCGCAACGAAGGGGGGGCTCCACCCTCCTTCTAACCCCCCAGTTAACTACATGGGTTAGTCGTGGAAAGAATATAACACAACCCAACACCTTGGAAGGAAGCTCTAATTATATAGCCTGGAAGGATAGGATGGAGGTTGTGTTGGAGGATAATGGCCTCAAGGAATTCATTGAGCAAGACATTCCTAAGCCAACAACATCAGATGTACAGAATCTAGCCAAATGGAAGAAGTATGTGGCAAAGTCGTGGTAGATAATCCTTGAGGGATTTCAAGACCACATTGTCTCGAGTATCCATGGGAAGGAAACTCCATATGCTATGTGAAAAACATTGACAAACCTATTCTAAAACAACAATGACCATAGGAAGTTGGCACTGAAAGACAAACTTCGAAAAATCAAGATGGAGAAAGGCGATACCATTCCAAAATACTTGACCAAGTTCACTGGCTGTCGTGGTGAGCTTGGGAGTGTTGGAATAACCATTGTCGAGGATGATATGGTGAGCCTAGCTCTTCTAGGACTCCCCATGGGTTGGCATAGTTATCAGGACTCTGTCAATGGGAGGGAGATGTTGCCATATTGGGAACGAATGTGGTTGGATTTGATGTAGGAGGAGATCAAAAGGAACACCAGAGATAGTTCCTCATCAAAGACTAATGATGAGGAAAATTGTGCCTTAGCAGGTAAGGAAAGGAAGGGGAAAGGGAAGGCTTCCCATTCCAAATTGGATTCTTGCCATGGAGGTAAGAAGATAGACATGATGAAAGTTGAGTGCTTTCATTGTCATGAGTTGGGCTCGCTACAAATTGTTCGCTCAAGAAGTCCAAGAAGATTTCCTCAGGAGGAGCGACAGGTGATGCTTTGGTCTCTCAATTCGAATTGGACTTTACTCTCATTGCATGCATGGTGTCATCAATGATGGGTAGTGTATGGTACCTTGAAAGTGGAGCTTCATTCCACATGACTGGTGACAAGGAGTTGTTCAATGACTTGGAGGAGAAAGATCTCCAAATGCATATCGAGATGGGTGACAATGGGAGGTATAGTGCTACTAGATTGAGCACGATTACTTTTCAGATGGAGCAGGGTGCTCCTCTCACCCTAAGATATGTTATGTATTTGCTCAGGGTGAAGAAAAACTTAGTATCGGTCACCATGCTTGAAGATAGAGGCTATGATGTGATTTCTTGAAAGGAAAGGCGTTCCTTCAACACATAGCCACGGGTCAAGCAAAGAAGATAGGGATTCAAGTTAAGAATCTCTATAAGTTGGAAGTAGAGGATAGTGTTGCTTTGAGCATGAAAGCAGAGATGCTGCAAAGCCGAGATGTTGGCAAGTTGTGGCATAGGTGATTGGGTCACTTGCATCATGGGGCTTTGAAAATCATGCAATAGACCTCTACTAGTCTTCCCAAAGGTACGCTTGAGAAAGTTGATATATGCAAGCTGTGTAGTTTGGGAAAATACACCAAGGCTTTCTTTCATGACATAGATAGTAGTGCAGAAGCGATTCTAGAGCGAGTCCATTCAGATCTGTGTGGACCATTCTCGACAACATCCACGACTAAACACAAGTATTATGTTATATTTGTTGACGAATTTTCTTGTAAATGCTGGATATTTTTCATGTAGAAGAAGGATCAAACTTTCACAAAGTTTTGTGAATTTAAAGCATTGGTTAAGAAAGAGTCTGGCAAGAAGGTTAAAGCTATGAGGAGTGATAATGGTGGTGATTATGTCTCAAATGAGTTTAAGAACTTTTGTGCAGCAAAAGGGATTAAATGAGAGTTGATGACATCCCATTACCCACAACAAAATGGGGTGGCCGAGAGGAGGAATAGAAGCATTGTAAGGGCAACATGGATGATGTTGCATGATCAGGGCCTACAACTACACTTGTGGGTTGAGGCGTGGAACACAATGGTTTATTTTCAAAATAGAAGCCCACATTAATACTTTTGATGAAGACACCAGAGGAGGCTTATTCTGGTAAGAGACTAGATGTTGGTCAACTTCAATATTTTTGGGTCATCAGTATATTTCCATGTGACCAAAGATGCATGGAAGAAGCTTGAGCTGACAACAGAGTTGGGGATATTTGTGGGGTACATTGATACACATCACAACTATTAGGTGTACTTGTCGACCAACAAGATGACAGTGGTTTGTAGGGATGTCAGATTTGATGAGGAGAAGGCCATGCGAGTTTCCATTGAGAGGGAGCTTCAACCACATGCGGTTGAGGAGCTTTTAGCTCCTAAGGTTGAGGAGCCTCAGGTTAATGTGGAGAAACCACATGTAGAGGATTAGGGAGTGGAGATATCCACTTAGGCAAAGTCTTCTAGAGATGGGAGAAAGCGCATCAGAGAGGTTGATAGGTTATTGCATGATGCATGGAAGAATGTGGGAGCATTCACATCTCAGCATAGACAGAGGAGGTCATCTAAGAGGTACACTGGATACATGCCTCTTATGAGTGGATGTGTTGAGATAGAGCCATCTTCATTTGAGGAGGTAGTGCAACAACTGGTTTGGGTTGATTTCATGGTGGAGGAGTGTGAATCCATAGTTCGTAACAGTGTATGGGATGTGGTCCCGCTACCAGAGGACAAATCAGTGGCGAGCTCCTGTTGGATTTATAAGGTAAAGAAAGTTGCAGATGGTAGTGTGGAGAAGTATAAGGCTAGGTTTGTGGCAGTGGCTTTTCACAGGTAGAGGGGATTGACTATGATGAGAAATTTGCTCCTATTGCAAGGTACTCATCGATCAAATCCATATTGGCACTATCAGCACAGATGGGTTGGAAGGTACATCAGATGGATGTAAAGACAACCTTCCTTAACGGCACAGTTGAGGAAGAGGTTTACATAGAGCAAATTGAAGGTTTTGAGACCTTCAACCATAAGTCACATGTGTGTTGGCTCAAGAGGGCATTGTATGGGATGACGCAAGCACCCCTTGCTTGGTACACCAGGATCGATAGCCACTTCACTAGATTGGGCTTCACCAAGAGTGAAGTGGATGCAAACCTGTATCACATAGTGGTGGAAGATAAATTGTTGATCATTGTTTTATGTGTCGATGATTCGATTTTGACAAGTGATGATCAACTGATCTAGTCTTGCAAGGAGGACCTTGCAAGAGAGTTTGAGATGAAGGACATGGGGCTCATGCATAACTTTTTGGGCATGGAAGTATGGCAGGGTTATGGGGAATTGTTTGTGTCTTAGGGAAAGAATGCCAATGAGATACTCAGGAGGTTTCGCATGCAGAGCAACAAACCCATGGAGACTCCTCTAGCAAGTAACTGGAGGAAAGAGGATGATATCTCGGGGGAAGTAGTGGAAGCTATTGTTTACATGCAACTTGTGGGTTCACTCATGTATTTGGTGAACACATGACAAAATATGTGTTATGCAGTTAACTAGCTTAGTCAAGTGATGTTTAGGCCTACCAAGATGTATTGGAAGGTGATAAAGCATGTGTTGAGATACCTCAAGGGCACTACTCAGTATGGATTGTGGTACAAATGGACAGAGGGAGTGAATCTTCAAAGCTTCACCAATGTAGATTGGGTAGGGAGTCCATCCGACCGGAAGAGCACTTCAGGAGGGATCTTCAGTATTGGGTCAACAACAATTTCTTGGTACAACAGGAAACAGAGATCGGTTGCACTTAGTTCGGCAAAGATAGAGTACATGGCTGCAATTCAAGCAACATGTGAGGCCATATGGTCGAGGAAGATTCTGGTTGGTTTCTTTGGTCAACAGATGGATCCAATTGTGATTTACTGCGATAATTAGAGTTGTATCAAACTATCTGAAAATCGAGTTTTTCATGATCGGTCCAAGCATATTGATATCCGATATCATCATGTTCAAGATTGTGTATTGAGGTGGATTATGTTGTTGGAGTACATTCCCACGAAGGAGCAAGATGTTGACATTTTGATAAAGCCATTGTCAAATTGTAAATTCGAGTTTCACAAAGAAAAGATCAGGGTAGATGATAATCCCTTTCTTGTTGAGAGGGAGTGTTGAGAAATGGAAACAAGAAATATTTGTCCTTGAATTAAACTATGAATTAAAATTGAATTTTAATCTCATAGCAACTTGCAAATAGTTAATTAAGTTTAATTAACTTAATTGGCATAGGAATTTCGAGTTGGGAGTCTTTATGTAGTCATGTATACATTCTCCCTAAATCTTAGGGGTCCAAGTTGAGTTTATTTGAGTTGTAATTTAGATAACTTAATTTGACTGAGTTATAGACAATTAAACTAGTTCTAACTATTTGTGGAACTAGTAGAGGTCTAGTAGTGAGTTGGTGCATCCTCAGTGCTACTCTAGCTAATTGAAGATTCCCTCATGAGAAATTCATGCATGTCAGTTCAGAGAAAGACCCAGTTGAGACTAGAGTGTAGGGACAATGTACTATTAGTTGTAGAATGATCCGAGTTGTATAGGTCATGCATGCAATCAGAAGAGGACCTAGATTTGGATTGCATAGTTATGAAAGAAGGAATTCCCAATTAAATATGGGCTATTCCTCTCAGGTTTTGCACAAGGAAAAAGGGGATCATCATGCAACATAAATTGGCTAATTGTTGGTCATTACCGGCTTGTGAGGCAGAGAGTTGATTATACTTGTGCAGAAATTGTTTTAGAGAGAACAAGCTTTGTATTATTGTATAGATCTCCGATTAATGCAATAGATAGTTGGGGTATTGAGCAATTGATTTCCTCAGAGAAATAATTGTGTTATGTGTCTTTGATTATCTTCCTTCTGTCGATTATTGTTTTCATCGATCTCTTGGTTTTCACTGTTTAAAGAGTAGAGTAGATTCTTGTCTTGTGTTTTAGGAAATTACATGAGTTGTTGAATCTACAGAGAGATCTACACTATCCACATATGGCGCTGATTGTTGAGATATATTGGCAGTTTGATATGGTATATTATATAATATTAAAAACAATTGATTTGGTGGCAAGGTCAATGGACCTGCCACCCCACACCACACATAAACAACGAATTATATTAAATGTATGGGCCATAGGCCGTTTTGGATCTATATGGTATAGCAGGTCGGTCGACCCAGTCGTGCCACACCCTACCACATGCCACTATTCAACGTAACTGTACATATCCCGTGGCATCATAACCATGGCCCAATGTGTTATATATTGTTGCCGCCACCACTAAAATGGTTATTGCCTGCTATCAAACAGATCTCGTGGGGATATGGCAGAGCCATGGTGGGCTCCCACCATATCCGTCCCCCAAACTCTTGGTGGATTCACATTAAATACAAATTGTCACCCTTGCTATATCGAGATCCACCTAGTGGCCTAGTGGTGAGACATATGGATTACATGCGACAGGTTAGGAGTTTGAATCCCTCCGAGCTTGGTTGGTTAACAAACAATAATTTTGACCAATAGAAGAAGGCCACATGACAACCACAAATTGGGCCACGTGGCACTACTGGATTGGTCAGAAACCAACCAATAACATGTTGCCACTTCTCACCATTTGTGAATGCCCAATGTCAGATGCTAATTGGTCCATGTGCCATTCGTACAACCTAGTCACTCTGTTGACGTCACTGGCTAGTCAAGCATCGTACTGCCACATGTCCAACTCTGATTGGTCAATCCAATCTAGTCAACTCGCTGATGTTACTGCTCTATCATCCGCCGTATTGCCAACTGTACTTGCCACATTAGGTCCATGTCAACTGAGACAACACTATACAGACCAACACATCACCGTATGAACTACCACATGACAAAATGTGACTAGTCCAACTCAATGCCAAAAGTCCATAAATGAGTGACACATGTCAACCTCTTGTGTTGCCACATCACTTTGTTGACATCATCAATCGTACTACCACGTTGGCATGCTGACGTGATCATTTTCCACATCACCTATCAATTGGGCACTTGCTAACATCATGTTGATGTCATCCTCTCCCATGTCACCTACCAACTGGGCACATACTGACATCATCATGCCACATATCAACTTTCAATTGGGCCACATCATCCCCTGCTGATGTCATGCTGACATCATTGTCAAACACATCATTGTACAGATCTGCCAAGTCATCTATGACTTCCACGTGTATTCACCAGAAGATGCACGTGTCCTGTCTATACAGTGCCACATCACCTTTGTGGGACTTTTTTGACCTCCTTTGCACTCGGTCCCAAAAGCTTTGATTGCTCATATCTTCTTCATACGAACTCTGTTTTGCGTGCAATTTACGTTGTTAGATTCATCACGACGAGCTCTACAACCTGATGATTGTTTCATGATGACACGAGATACTTCCTTTTTAAGATTTTTGGGATCAACTGCTATCCATTTGCCATTGGAATTCGCTTGGACATGACCATCTTGGTCTCAAAACATGACTAGACATAACTATCTTGGTTTACAATATAACTAGACTCAATTGCAATCCAACTGCCAAGATCCACATGGATTAGAGGTCATAGGGATTCCTTGCCATAAAAAATTACCATGATATATATGCCAAGGGTGGAAGCAATCCTCCCTCCTTACACGAGGGTGGTGGTCCTTACCAAGGTATATATAACATATATGGTGGGGGTAATTAGTAAGATCTATATAATATATACACTAAGATATATCTAAGGGGGTGAAGCAGTCAAAGGTGATGGTGATGGTGGAGGAGGGAGTTACTTTCACTCCCCTCCATCATCACTAACACCATTGAATATATTTGTTTAAAGTGCTAATTCCACCCCTCCTTCACCATCACCACCACCCCTCTGTGTGTATGTGTGGAGGATGGAGGGGTAGTGACCCCAACCTTGGCCCTTGGGTATATATACCCAAAGTTAGTAGTAATGGTAGCCACCCCCACCCTTGAGTATAGAGTTGATGGTGATGTTAGAGGTGAGTGGAAGCACACTGCACTTATAGGTGGCTGTGATGTCAAAGGGGGATGAAAGTAACACAACCTCCTTAAAAATTGAGGGTAACCCTTCTAGGTGGGAATATCGTTTTATTTGATGAGATGGAATATTTGATAGCATTTGCATGTGGGCCTAATTCAATTTCTCCCATTATTAGATGAGTTGTTACCAAAGACGCAGGTTTTGGATAATGATGGCAAGTTACCAAAGAGGCAGGTTTTGGATAATGATGGCAAGAAAAGGAATATAAAGCGATTCGATAAAGGAATATAAAGGAATAAAAAGTCACGTTGTATGCTCAAGTTGGTTTGATGAACATGCAAGAAATTTGGTTGAAAGTCGTGTATGATATATCTTTAGAATGCCTGGACAAGTATTGATAAGGATGGATGAGGACATGTGGTACACATGCTAGTAGCACATGGCATTTGACAATTCAAAACCTATATAAATATTCAGTAGAAGTTGGATACAAAGCACCGTATCAAACTTTTTGAAGTCAATGAAGATGGCTGAGTTGTGACATCAGCAAACACTCTGGAAGACAAGTTAACTGGTCCATGATCCCCTGATTTCATATAGTTTTCTACCCATTACAATTTGTCTATTGTACACTTTGCTTTGTTTAGTCAATGAATATGGCTGATTTGTGACATCAGCAACCACTCTGGAGGAAAAGTTAACAGGTCCATGATCGTAGTATTTCTTGCAGTTTTCTAACCATTACACTTTGCCTATTGCACCGTTCGTTTGTTTTTGGAAGTCCTGACTACAGAGTATTGTTCAAATTTTTAAAAAATATTAAGATTCAGAGTATATATATATATATGATTTCATATAGTTTTCTAACCATTACAATTGGCTATTGTACTCTTTGGTTTGTTTGGTCGGTGAAGATGGCTGAGTTATGACATCAGCCAACACTCTGGAGGAAAAGTTAAGAGGTCCATGATCCTAGTATTCTTTACAGTTTTCTAACCATTACAGTTTGTCTATTGTACTGTTTGTTTGTTTATTTTTAAAATTTATGATTACATAGTATTATTATTCAAATTTTGAAAAAATTATCAAGATTCAGAGTTAAACTAGATATCTATATATATGATAAAAGTTGTTAAACAGATTCAGCTAAACTGTTCGATGCACCAGCAAAGAAAGAAATAGTAACAGAAAACACTTCCATGCAAGTTTGTAAAGTCAAAGCAACTTTATATAAGTAAGTGATGTTCTCATTTTTCAGCTGTTAAACAGATTCAGCTAAACTGTTTGATGCACCAGCAAAGAATGAAACAGTAAACAGAAAACACTTCCATGCAAATTTGTATAGTCAAAGCAACTTTATATAAGTAGGTGATGTTCTCATTTTTCACTTGCTTAGCCAGCAAGTGTATTTTACATGTTGATGCCCTGAGCATTCTCTGCCCAACATTCCCCATCAAAGAAATAATTACTCATATACTCAACATTTTCTAGCAAAGAAATAGTTACGCTACTTGTGTGGAAAACCAAACAACATTCAGCTGGACTTGAGCTTATTAATGGTGAGAATGAATAAGTGGTGGGCATTCACTAAGCCGGGAGAGCCTTCTGTTTGAGAGGCTTGACAACCTCCCAGGTGAAATCAGGGTCGTCCCTGCCGAAGTGACCATAGGCAGCAGTCTTTTGGAACCTCCCATTTCCTCCTCTCTTCAGATCAAGATTGATAGTGATCATGCCAGGCCTGAAATCAAAATTCTTTTTTATGAGCTCCAGAATTTCCTTGTCTGGAATGGTCCCTGTACCATACGAGTCAACAAAGACAGACAATGGCTCTGGCACTCCGATGGCATAGGAGACCTGCACAAGGCATCTCCTTGCAAGCCCAGCTGCCACAATGCTCTTGGCAGCCTGTCTAACTATGTATGCCCCACTTCGGTCCACCTTGGTGGGATCTTTGCCAGAGAATGCCCCTCCTCCATGAGCTCCCCACCCTCCATAGGTGTCTATGATGATCTTTCTCCCTGTTAGCCCTGCATCTCCATGGGGCCCTCCAATCACAAATCGGCCAGATGGGTTCAAGTGGAATATGGTGTTCTTGTCCAGGTACTTTTCAGGAATCACCGGCTTTATCACATGCTCTTTCAGATCTGCAGCAATCTCGTCATTGGTCACTGTCTCATCATGCTGAGTGGAGATGAGAACTGTGTGAACACGCTGAGGAACCATGGCACCACCATCATTTCTGTACTCAATGGTCACTTGGGTTTTTCCATCAGGCCTCAACCAGGGGCAGGTTCCATTCTTTCTGACCTCTGTGAGCTTTGCTCCCAGCTTGGTAGCCAGCACATGAGTGAGAGGCATCAACTCAGGGGTCTCATCAGTTGCATACCCAAACATGTGACCCTGGTCACCAGCCCCAATCTCCTCAGGCCTCTTGGTAAAGTGCCCATGAACACCCTGGGCAATATCAGGGCTCTGCTGTTCGATGTTAACCAGGACTTTGCAGTGATCAGCATCGAGACCCACATCGTCAGAAATGAAGCCAATCTCCCTGCAGGTCTTGCGAACGATCTGCTCATAGTCGACATTGGCCTTGGTGGTGATTTCACCAAAAACCATGACCATGTTCGTTTTAGTGCAAGTCTCGCATGCTACCTTGCTGTCAGGGTCCTGGGTGAGGCATGCATCCAAAACTGCATCAGAGATTTGGTCACACAGTTTGTCTGGGTGTCCCTCGTTCACAGACTCAGATGTGAAGAGGAAGGTCTCCATCTCAATTCTGCAACCACAACAAACAAACAAGAACCACATCAGATTTGCATGTTTCAGAAATTCATAATAGGCTCTATATAAATCAAGATTCAGTACCCATGGCATGCATAAAGAAGACCTGCAGACAATTAGTTATCCCTGCCACATTACATCTATGAAAAGAAAACTCTATACAATTCAACCCTGCAAAACAAACCCACTTACACAATCAATTTTCCCCTAATTCCCCTGGCATAAAGATGTTTCTTATCAAAATTTCCCCAGATTTTTAACACATTTGCAGCCTGTATTTCAACATTTAAACAATGGGCTAACAGCAAATCAATTACCTTAAGGAACAGAGTTTCCTTAGATAGTGAATAAGAAGCCGAGGAAGAAGAGCAGCAGTGCACAGGTCAAAGTGCTTTGAAGTTTGAACTCAGCTCTTCATTCTCTGTATTTATAGGATGAACTCCCCATTAAGATATTTCAGAGAGGCCACGTCCCCAAGTATTGAACCATAGATTGCTTCAGATTTCTCCATTTGCCAGGTTGGTGATACTCTCTGACGTTATCGTTACAACATCAAGGAGTTGGTGGGATTGACTTCATGTCTGGGTCCCAAAACCTACTGGCAACTTCCCCGTTGTTGGACCGAATCCACGAATTTTCAACTCTGTATTGCGTTGAATGAGAATTCCACATAAATTACTCATGTTTTGCAAGGAGGTTATCTGTTTACTAATGTTTTATTATTAGAGATTTGGTAGTAGGCATTATTATTCAATTAAATTAGATAGAAATGACTAGAGTTGGTAGAACAGGAGAGGTCACGTCTATGGGTTAGGTAAAGTGGGTGGTGGGTGGGTTGTATGTATGTGGACTTAAATACTGCATTTGATTTTATTTGGTTTGCCAAACTTATTTGGTTTGCCAAACTTATTGGTCTTCACCAACACTCTTTGGGGAACCTTTGAATTGAAAAAATCATGAATAGTCACATCCCACCAACAAAATCTATGGTAGTGTAAGGTAATTGGTGGTGTGATGAACAAACCTACTTGCAAATAATGGAAACTTTAGAATTTTTGACCAAATATGGAGGAGAATAAAGGAAAAATAAATATTGAATTATAATATTGAGGGTTAATTAATCATTTCAATAGGGTTAATTTTTTGAAGAATCTTCTGCGAAAATCACATAGAAAAACTTATGGTTTCAAACCATCCAGTGTGGTTCATCGTCACGACAAGTTGAAAGAGCAGATCTCATTTAGCACATTATATAGAGAGGGCAGAGAATCCATGACTCAACGACTAAAAGATAACAGCTAGAAATGACATGATAACGGCTAGTTTGACCAAGATAAAGGAAATTTAATAATAATAATATTAATAATATTTTTACAAGAATAGTTGGTTGATTCCATATAAATGCTAATTCAAAAATATAATTTATAATAACTAAATATTTGAATATATTTTTACAAGAATAGTTGGGTAAATAAAATTTCATTATCACTGCGATGGGCCAATTGAGTTGCTTTTTAGGGATGGTTGAAATTGAGTTGCCTTTTAGGGATGGTTGAAATGGTGTTCATATACATAATTTAATATAAATTTAAATTTAAATTCATGATAAATTTTATAAATGATTATATAATTTAATAATTTGGTTTTTTTAATCAGGGTGAGTTATGTCGGGCTAATTTATTTATTAAATAGAAAGGTGATGTAGTCATAGTGGGAAGCTATTACTAGCATCGTCCGAAGGTAAGTTGATTTTGGGCGTGTTAGAGTCGGTCTTGTCAGTACTCCGTCAGAGATCAAAACTCTTTCTGCATTTCATTTTAGGAGTCCTGCTCCATTCACTCAGTTGCATTCCGCTAAGGGCATGCCATAATCTGACGAAAAAGGTCTTGTTAGTCAGTTCCCCTCATGTCTAGCACCTGCTGGCTTAGGTCTTTTCATCAATGTTCACTAAAGTCC
>APFE031514216.1:0-10041 GCA_000404065.3 Pinus taeda | reverse complement strand
TCCTCAGAACATGCACTTTTGTGCCCTCAGAGGTGGTTTTGATGAATGGATGGATCAAGGTTTATTAATGTTTGCATCTGATGTCTGCTACTGATGTTGCACTTCTGTACTCTTAGTAGATGTTAGAACAAGGAGAGATAAATCATTGTTGCTTGAAGCTTATGAGTGGAACCAGTCATAAATGGTACTTTTATCTCTTAACTATTCCTGCTTATGTTCTTTAAGTGATTTGTAGTTTCAGTTGTTTATATGTCATTGTATTAATGTATGAGTTATCATTTGGCACTTTTGTATGGTGGAGTCATATTGTTTATACTTGACATATGAGTAACTTATTATGCGATATGTTGTTCATAACTGTTTTGTCTAACTTCTTATGCAAAATAGTTTATCTTTAATGATTTCTATTCTTATGATAGCTGAATGATCTTTATTACCAGTTATTGTTCGAAATTTTTATAGATCGAATAATAGGAGATATATACCCTGGGTTAGTGTAGATTAGATGTGTTGATTCTCGCTAGATTACAATAGCATAGAGTTAGTTTAAAGAGTCTGAGTTAGATTAGCTTTAACTTCCTCTTAGATCAGTATAGTTCAAACTCTACACACACACACACAACTAAGGTCGGGAAACTGGTCCCGTTATCCCCAGTCGGACCCGCTATACCAAATGGATAAGGAGCTGCCAACCAAGGTCCGGCCGGGTGGGATTCCCCTTGTTGTCGACCGATTCGGGCTTCCACATATTTGGCGTTAGAAGGAGGGCCTGAACTATGAATGGCACCTAAATCAAAATCTAAATACCATTCTGAGAGTAAATCACCCTCATCAACTCCCCCGACTTCCTCAGAACATTTAAATTCAGAATCAGAAGTTGGTCGAATAATAACCACTGCTACATACCCTAATATTCCAGACCAACCTACCATCGAACCCCCTGAAGTTCAAACTCTTATTCAAAAACTCCAGGTATTTTCTATTTTTTCACTAGGGTCTGATAAATCTCAAAGCAGTATGACTTCACAATACAATCCTGCTCATCCGCTGACCAGATTAAAGAGCGAAAAATTTGGCATCCAGCCAATTGAACTCCCTCTTCCCACAAGAAAAAGAGCAAGGAAAACATCACTGCACTCTGACAGTGAGACTCTGTCATCTACATCATCCATCTCAACCCCCTCACCGCGAAGTCAACCACCCACATCTTCATTCCAAATCACTCATCCACCTTCCACAACCCCACTTCCCCAATCATCCAAGATCATATATCTTCATCTTCACATCCTCAAGGATCATCTCCTACACTTGCAATTACCAGTAGCTCAAAGATGGCTCAAGCTCCATGGAACAATCCTGGAGTGGTTTTAATGCCTCCACACCTGAGCCAAATACAACCCCATCCTGAGAAATGGCTACCCAAGTTCAACCCAGAAGCAGGCATGCTAGCTGAAGAGCACATTAACAATTTCATGCTCTCTGTCAATCTCAACGGAGTTACCAATGAAGATGCTGTGGTCCGGCTTTTTCCCTATACAATGCAAGGAACTGCCGGGTCATGGTACTTTTCATTACCTTCCGGGTCTATAACAAGTTGGGACATCTTTCAAAATCAATTCCTCACCAAATTTGGTGATGATAGATCAACGACAACATTAATCAGTGACCTATCCAATCTTAAAGCCGAAACTAAAGAACCCATCAAAGATTTCAATTTACGATTCAATAAGATTCTCAACAAAATTCCCACTGCTTCCCAACCTAGCAAAGAAGTACGATGTGAATGGTATATCACAGCCTTACCATCAAACTTAGTAGTCTTCGTAGATAGGGAAAATAAAACAACTTTAGTTGAAAACCTAACAGAGGCAATAGCAGTAGAGAAACGCGTTATAGCTTTCGAGAAAAGATCTGCGATAGAAGAACGCAAATCTAAAAAGATCACCTTTAAGGAAGACCCCAAGAAGAAACAGACGAAAGATCCTTTTGATTTAGAAGGGTTGCAGAAAGTATTAAAGACCATGTCCAATGAGATGATTGACATAAAGAAGCAAGTGGCAGAAACTTCTTCAAAAAAGCCATACAAAACTTTTAAAAGAGGCCCTTCAATGGATACGAAACCACCCAACGCTATCTCAAATGTCGAATCCAAAGAAGAGGAAGAAGAAGAGAGAACCATTGAAGGACAAACCGATGATGAAGAAGTTGTGGAACTACAAGGAATGTGGGATTTCATCCTCCCACAAGAAGAAGATCAAGAAGCATTTCCGGTTAGCACACGAAGCAAAAGCCAACTTGATCCTCCCCAAACTACCCCTAAGCAGAAGGGCGAAAGCCCTACAGTAAAAGAAAAAGTCGCAACAAAGAAAACAACTGCGAAGGTGACTCAATCTAGCCCAGTCCAACCAGATCAAACACCTCCATCAAGAACACTAATAGTGTCGGATGAAATGGACTACAATATTATCGATGACATGAAAAAGACTAGGGCTAATATCACCCTTTATGAATTGAGCAAATTGAAACATCAACAGAAGATAATGATGAAAGAGTTACATGCCGTACCCACCAAATCTTTGCCTACAGCTATAGCTACACACAACATGGGAAGACCCCAATCAACACGGCCAATAAGATCGATCCAAATGAAATTGCCTTGATTGGAGGGAGATCAAGATCTCACACTCCCCCCTTTTTGCTCACTTATGAAATCTTCAATAAAAATGTGCACAATTGTTTGGAAGATTCTGGAGCTTCAACAAATATTTTACCCAGATCAATATGTGCCAAGTTAAACGTTCAACCACAGAAATCCACGGTGCACATAGTTCAGCTTGATCGGTCTCAGGTCGAAGTGATTGGTGAACTTAACCAAGTCACCATAAGATTGTCGTCTAACCCCAAGGTATGTCAGGTTATTGACATTCTAGTGGCTGATATCCCTGAATTCTACGGTCTAATTCTCAGCAGGGATTGGTCCGAAAAACTCTGTGGATACTTCTCAACCGACTGGTCTCACATGTGGTTACCATATAATGGTAAACCAAATCAAATAAAGGTTGAACGAGAATTACACCAGAAATACATAGTAACAGAATTGGAGGGAGAGAATGAAGCGATAGCATATAACAGTAGCATCATAGGCAATTACTCAACAGATTCTTTCCTCGGCAATTTCAATGCTCATACATCACCTTACTTAGAAAATTCAGTTGTATCCCAAGTAGAAAATTTTTCCCAAACTGATAATTCAAAGTGCATGAATTTTGTAGAAGAACCTATAAATACATCTTTGTTTTGGAAATTATATTTTGATGGCTCTAAATCTAACGAAGGAGCGGGAGTAGGATGCGTTCTGATCAGTCCAGAAGGAAACAAGACAATGCTTATATGCAGACTTGAATTTGATTGCACGAACAATACAACAGAATATGAGGCCTTGGTGCAAGGCTTATACAAAGCAATCGGGTTGAACGTCAAATACCTTTAAGTTTATGGAGACTTTGAGATTGTAGTCAAACAGGTACGTAACACCATACACTGCCTATCAAGTCATTTGAAACACTATCAATCTCTAGTACAAGATCTGACTGAGCATTTCATAGCATTCAATATTTTCTCAATCCCAAGAATTCAAAACGCAAGCGCAGACCTTTTAGCCAACGTAGCCTCTAGACTCATTCCCTCTGAAGATTTTAGTCCAGATATATTCTCAATAGAATTAATCTTTAAACCGTCCGTCCCTGACAACATTACAAACTGGAGAGTATTCAATGACGATCCTGATATTCTAAATTTCCTCACCTCAAAAGGATCCTACTCTAATCAAATAATTGACGAAGACCACCATGATCGACAAATACAACAAAGTAGCACTGATAATGCCATACCTAAATCGGTGGTTAAGTTAGAAGACTTATACGATTTGAAAAGTCGGTTTAAGAGGTCTACTAATTCTAAGCTCTACAGTTCAACTCTGAACTACGAATCAGTAAACCTGGGAACCGATGATAAACCTCAAAACGTTAATCTAGGCCACGGCCTAACCCCTGAAGAAAAACTAGCATATATTCGTCTTTTGAGACAATACAAAAATGTTTTCGCTTGGAATTACGACGAGCTGAAGACATACGACACTTCCATTATTCAACATACTATTCCTATTATTGACAATGAAAAACCTGTCCAGCAGAAACTCAGAAAAATCCACCCCAATCTAGAAAACCAAATAAAGATTGAGCTGAATAAGTTGTTAAAGGCCAGAATAATTTTCCCCGTCAGACATTCCAAGTGGGTCTCCAATATGGTACCCATTAGAAAGAAAAACGGAGATATTAGAATCTGCATCGATTTTAGGAATCTCAACAAAGCCTGTCTAAAAGATAATTTTCCCCTCCCTCCTATGGAGCAGATATTACAAGCAGTAGCAGGTTCCGAACTAATGTCTTTTTTGGATGGATTTTCAGGATACAACCAAGTGCTGGTACATCCCGATGATCAGTTAAAAACCACATTCTGAACCAAATGGGGCACATACACATATTGGAAGATGCCATTTGGTTTAATCAATGCTGGCGCTACGTTTCAAAGAGCTATGGACATCGCATTCAAAGGTTTAGTCAATAAAGCCGTAGTGATTTATTTGGATGATATAATAGTATACTCTAAGAAGCGAAGCGACCATCTCAGAGACTTGAAACAAATCTTTCAACGATGTTTAAGGTATGGGATTTCACTCAACCCAAAGAAATATTTTTTCGCATTAAGTGAAGGGAAACTCCTAGGATTCATAGTATCAAAATCTGGTATTCACATTGAACCTGATAGAATCAAAGAAATTTCCGAAATATCCCTGCCTCATAATAAAAAGGCCATGCAATCTTTTCTTGGTCAAATCAATTTTGTGAAAAGATTTGTCCCAGATTTTTCAAGAATCGTTTCTCCTTTGCAAACCATGATAAAAAAGAATTCAAATTTCAAATGGGGTCTCGACGAACATGAAGCATTCAATCTGATCAAACATGCTATCATTAATGCTCCGTCTTTAGCAACCCCGAATTTTTCAGAATCTTTTATCTTATACACATTCACCTCAGAAAAATCATATGCCGCGATCCTAACTCAAGCGAATCAAGAGAAAGCGGAAGCTCCAATCACATTCTTTAGCTCTAATTTACAAGGGGATGAACTCAACTATTCAGACGTAGAGAAACAGGCATATGCCGTTTTCAAAGCAATCAAGTATTTCAGACCTTTCTTACTTAAAACCCATACCAAGGTCATACTACCATTTCCAGCGGTAAGAAATCTTTTAATACAGAAAGATGTGGGTGAAAAAAGAGCGAATTGGATCATAGATTTACAGGAATACGACCTTGAAATCAAACCAGCAAGCATTGTGAGAGGCCAAGGCTTCTGCAAAACATTAGCTGGAGCGTCACATATTCCTGAAAGCTCGTTTGGGGAAGTACAAACATATGAGGTAAGCCTAAATGATATAGAATCTTTATACGCTGACACCATTGATTATCTCAAAAATGGGTATGCTCTAGCTCACCTAGATCACACTAAGAAAAGATCCCTGAGATTAAAGGCTAAACAATATCAGCTCATAGATGACGTTCTGTTTAAAAGAAATTATGATTCTGTGCTCCTTAGGTGTCTCGAGAAAACTGAATCCGAAAAGGTTTTGCAGGAACTCCATGATGGACCTGCAGGCGGACATTATGCTGGAGATACCACCGCACACAAGATCTTACGAGCGGGGTATTATTGGCCCACACTGTTCAAAGACTCACACAGTCACGTGAGGAGATGCCAAATCTGCCAAACTACTGCAGGGAGACAAAGGAAACCGTCCATGCCGCTACAGCCGGTAAACATTGAGCAGCCATTCAGTCAATGGGGCTTGGACATAATAGGTGAGATCGTTCCTCTCTCCTCTAAGTAGCATAGGTATATCCTCACAGCAACCGATTATTTCACTAAATGGGTAGAAGAGGTACCTCTCAAGACAACTAATTCTAAAAATATCATTGAGTTCATTGATCAATTTATAATCACTAGATTTGGGTTGCCATCAGCTTTAATTTTTGATAATGCTTCTTACTTTTCTGGAAATGCAATGACTGATTTTGCACTTAAAAGAGGGTTTAAACTAAAATATTCGTCCAATTACTATCTGCAAGGAAACGGATTGGCTGAGTCAACAAATAAAAATCTAATCATGATTATTAAAAGGACAGTTGACCAGAGCCAGAAAAATTGGCACAAAACCTTGGTAAACGCTTTATGGGCAGATAGAATAACGAAAAAGGCTTCAATCGACACTTCTCCCTTTAACTTAGTTTATGGGAAGGAATTGGTTCTTCCAACCCATTTAATGATTCCTTCCTTGTCTTTAGTACAGTACATCGATGAAGTATCTACTTCCTCCTTATAGCATAGACATATGGGAATAATTAAATTGGAAGAACAACGAGAGCAAGCTAGGAAAACCCATGCTCATCACCAAGCGCTAATTAAATCCTCTTTTGACTCAAACATAATAACCATAAAAAACTTTCATATGGGAGATCTAGTTTTGAAATGGGATAAGGATCACGAAGAGAAAGGTAAACATACAAAATTCCAGAAAATGTGGCTTGGTCCTTTTCAGATTGTAGAATTCATAGGCCCGTCAACATTTATGTTGCAGGATTTAGCAGGTAGAAAGGATTCCTTGCCTGTTAACGGACAAATCCTGAAAATATACTTTCCATAGAAGATAACTCTTCTATATTTCGTAGAATAGCTTTTTGTTCTTCTTTCGTAGGAATAAAACCAGTTGTAAATGAGTACTTCAGGAATTCGCGTTAAATTAGACACCAGATCCTCTGATTAAATTTTTATTTTTCACTTGTACAAACAGTAAAAATTTTCGAAAAATCTGATCTTTATTATTGACGAATAGAGTCCAACTTTACCTTAGAAATGATACTAGTTCTGACTTCAATTTTTTTTTTTCGAAAGCAACCTTTTGGCGAAGAATTTGTTCTATATCAGCACAATGAAAGGAATCAATTACAAAATGAGTACTCTTTGTAAAACTGCTATTTTTTTTTTAAACTCTATTATTACCGTCTAGAGCTTTCTTAAGGAAAAACAATGGGTTCCTCCCTGCTAAAGGAAATCACAGCATTCAGAGAAGTAATCTGAGAAAACAATACGTATCTCAAAGAATAAGAGGTCTCATCACGAGTCGGCTTATCATGATCACAAATATTATAACTTGCTAACCTTGCCAATACTGTCTACCAAAGTAGGGAAACGACTTAAGATTGTTGCAATCAAAATACAAGGGGTCTCATCACGAGCCAGCTTGTTCAACAAAAGTGTAAATCAAGTGAATGACTGTGTCATAAATTCGCCATCAAACCAAGACATTGTTCTTTGGAGAATTAAAAAGAAAAAGTATAAAAATGGTTTTCTCTCTGAAAGGTTGTAGATAACTTCTAGCAGGATAAAGGATCATTGCTGGGTAACAGGTAACCCTGTCGAGGCTATGGACGCCTGCGGGCAACAGAGGCTCTACCTACGGTAAATGAGCATATTATTAATGACTAGCATAGCAGTGATGACCTCATTTTTATCTTTTAAAAAGAAACCAAGTAATGGCTAGTGTAAATACAAGGACTGAACCATAGGAAGAAGACGAACGGAATTTAGAAAGGTTGAAATGAAGTATCATTGATAAGATAAGACAAACGTACTCTATATGTCCATAACAAAGTTTAGACTGACGAAAATTTTCCTGTTTCGGAAGTTGAAGTTCAATAAAAAGTCAGGGATAACTAGTTCTTCCCAGTGAATCGCCATTGTTGTGGTCACCAACAACCCCCTTTTTTGTTTGGTGTTAGCAACAACCCCGAGCAAATGGGGGACCCTTAGTAAAAAATTCATCAAAATTCCCCTTGAATATTTTTGGTTTTCCTTAGAATCTTATCGCAGCAAAGCAAAGGAAACACTTCTTGTTATAAGCTTATCAAACCACGAAAAAGCGACGCTAAACTCATCGCATCGCATTTATCATGAGTGCTCTTAACAAGAGAGACTTAAGAAATCCCCGACAGCCGATGTGCGACATCGCATATCGCAGCAGCCGCATAAAGTAAGACGCAATGACTAATATCTGCGATGTGCGATTTGCGATTTGCGATCTCTAATCCACAATCCGCGATCTGCGATGATTCGATATCGCGGTATCACAATGTTGTAATACTAATATGCGATCTGCAATGAAGCATGATATCTTTCTCAGCACAACATTCAAAGGAAAGCTGTCCTTTAATCAGAGTTAGGCACGCGCATGTAAAAAGAAATTAATGATCATACGAATGACCGCTTTTCTTTTTTCGAAGAGTCAGTTCACTTTGAATGTCATGATTATACACACGCAACATCTGAAGCTTTCATATCAAACTTTATTTTTCATTTATTCTTTTCCTTCACGCAACTATAAAACAGGAGATAAAATGGAGTAATTTTTCTTGTGCAGGAAACATCTAAGGAAAAGAGGAAAGCGTCGATGTTTAGAGGCCACAGAAGAGGCTTCTTCAGAAGCAGGAACCACACACGATAGGCCATCTAAAGCTCAGAGTTAAAGGCACACAAAAGCAGCATGACTGCAAAGATACCTGAAGCTTGCACGACAGAAAAGCCCAGAATGAAGAGCAAAGGCAGTTTCCAATCTAGAGAATTGCTCGGGAAGTAAAGTCTTTTGACTCATCAAGTCATTAACAAAGACAGAAAACCAAAATAGAAAAAGCAGGTCCAGTTCGAGAAAAATTCGAGTTATTACCAAGTATACATTCAGTCGGAGGGAGATTCTCTTAAAATATCTTATAGTTTATCGAAGAGTTAGTGCCAGCCCTTGTTACTCCTATTTTTTTAACATGCACAAAGGGAAAGGCAACCAACCGACCACTCTCGGTCGAACGCTGCACACTCACAGTGCTAAAGGAGCAAAGACAGAAATAGTTCAAAGTTAGATTCAATTTTAGAAATAATTTGCTTTATCAGAGGGACGGTCATTTGAAAACCGGATCCCAAATTTATGTAATCAAGTTAATTAGTTAGCAGTATTTAAACCCTTCTCATGCATTTAGAGAAGGGTCCGTAGGTTTGTCAAAAACTTATCCTCAGAACATGCACTTCTGCACCCTCAGAGGAGGTTTTGATGAATAGATGGATCATAATTTATCTTTACTTGCATTTTTGATATCTGCTACTGATGTTGCACTTCTGTACTCTTAGTGGATGTTAGAGCAAGGAGAGATAAATCATTGTTTCTTGAAGCTTGTGAGTGGAACCAGTCATAAATGGTATTTTTATCTCTTGACTATTTCTGCTTATGTTCTTTAAGTGATTTATAGTTTCAGTTGTTTATATGTCATTGTACGAATGTATGGGTTACCATTTGGCACTTTTGTACGGTGGAGCCGTACTTTTGTATCTGACATATAAGTAACTTATTATGCGATATGCTGTTCATAACTATTTTGCCTAGCTTCTTATGCAAAATAGTTTATCTTTAATGATTTCTATTCTTATGATAGCTGAATGATATTTATTACCAGTTATTATTCAAAATCTTTGTAGATCGCATAATATCAAGGAATACACCCCGGGTTAGTGTAGATTAGATGTATTGTTTCTTATTAGGTTATAATAGCATAGTGTTAGTTTAAAGAGTCTAAATTAGATTTGCTTTGAATTTTCATTAGGTTAGCATAGTCCAAGCTCTACACACACACACACGCACCTAAAGTGGGGAAACTGGTCCGGTCACCCCCAGTTGGACCCGCTATACCAAACGGATAAGGAGTTGCCAACCAAGGTCCGGACCGGGTGGGTATCCCCCTTGTTGTCGACCCGATTTTCGGGGCTTCAACAGAGTCCAATCAAGGTCTTAAACAAGTATTTTCTTTAGTACTGTTATTTCCATGTTATTTTACTGTCCTAAAGGTATCATGAAATTATGAGCAGTGACTTGGGTTAAGG
>APFE031514211.1:0-11869 GCA_000404065.3 Pinus taeda | reverse complement strand
AAAAGTTAACATAATGCATGCACTAACAATGTTGGTATCAATAAATACTGATGGGTGGTATCATCACCTGCCCTGAAATAACTGTAAAGGACCATGATCCACCTCCATCTCTCTGAATTTCTGCCCACCTGTCCACCAACTGTTTGCTTCCCTTGATGCGCACAGCTTGTAATCTGTTCATCTTTACCACGTGGTCCATGGATTTTCCTTCTAGCTCGCTGCAGTTACTCAAATCTAGATTTTGCAAGGAGGAGAGGCAGTGGAAGTCATTGCATAGCTCTCTAAGGTGAAGGCAATTTCCAAGATCCAACACCTCCAAATTTTTGAGTTGACCAAAACTTTCCGGAAGCTTCTGTAGTGACCTACACCATCCCAAGTACACCGCTTTTAGACTTGGTAATTGACCAAACCGATCTGGAAGCTTCTCTAGACTACCACACGATTCAAATGAAAGATGTGTGATAAAGGAGAGGTTGCAAAGCCCATCGGGTAGTTCAGTTAGAGCATAACACCGTGACACACCCAAGGTTCGCAATAGCTTCAACTCTCCAATGCCTTCAGGAATACTTTCCAGCTTTTCACAATCATCTAAATTTAATTCAACAAGGCGTGTTAAGTTTCCTACGCTGGAAGGAAGATTTAATAGGCTTTTGCAACTTGACAAATTCAATAATGTCAATGATGAAAGTTTCTCGGCACTCTCTGGAAGTGCCTTTAACTTCCCGCACCAATGTAGATGGAGTTCTCGCAGAGAACTCAAGGATCGGAAATCAACTGGCAACTCAGTCAAACTGGTAAAATTGTCCATTCTCAATATCTGTAAACACTGAAGCTTTGAAATTGAATTCGGCAGCTTCGTGATAGATCCGCAGCCTGAAAGAGATAGCTCATGCAACCCTTTTACTTGATCTCCCAGCTTTTTTGGCAGAGTTTTCAAGGGATAAAAGTTGAGCAATCGTAGTATTCTCAAATGTTCAAGTTGTTGAAGATCATTGGAATAGATTTGAAACGCAGCGGAAAGTGATGTTCCATCAATTTCCATGTGCCTCAAACTTGAAGGCATCTGCAAGTTATACAACTGATACGTCATAATCGTATGGTTCATTAAAACTAGTAAAACAATTTCTTACGTAGATTCAAATTTTCAGGAAAAACGAATGGGGAAATAGCATCACTTGCCTTGGATAGCTTCAACTCATGCTTGGGATGATAACTGAGGTACCTCAATTTCGTGAACTTTGACAAATCATGAAACGGAAGCTGCAGAACTTTCGCTTCAAAAAATACCAACTCCTTAAATGTTTCCCTGCACTCGCCCTCCACATTTGCCAGATCTCCAAGTCGAAGAACTCTCAATGATCTAGACATTAAGTCGAGTGTTGCTGCAGATATTTCCAAGGCATCCTTATTGTGGCTTAACCAAATGCCTTTAATCCCTTCAGCACCCTGCATCCCATTATAAAAGTATAATTAAATTAAAATAAAAACGGAGACTGTATAAACAATCATGTATATCGTTCATAGATTTGCTACCTTGTCTTTGAGGAACAGCGTGAGTTGGATTGCACTGGTGAATGTCAACCTCACTTCCTTTCCTTCTGAGTCCTCTGACTTTTCGCGAGCAAGTGTTAAGATGACGTCGTGTACACTTGCAACGTCATTTGTGGCTCTAGTAACAAGAGCTCTGCTTTCTAACATTTTCAGTTCATCCTTTCCCACAATGTCTTCCACTGCTTCCCAATCCCACCCTTTAAAATATGAGCATATGTCTAAAAATGGCTCTTTACAATCATCCGGAAGAGCTTCATAGGCAAAGGCGCAGTGCATAGCCCCAAAGTTACTCGGCAATTTATTTTTCTGGAGCACCAGTTTAGAATAAGCTTCTTGTTTATCAGTAGCGCGACCTATGAATGATGCCGCTAATGTTAACATGAGGGGAATTCCGCCACATGTGTCTATGATGTCATTGAATTGACTCTTATTTATTCCATCCTTTATTTCCCTCTCTAAAATCGTCAATGCTGCTTCAGGCTGAATTTTCTGCATCATATAGATTTTGGGCTTTGTAAACGGCCTTGGGCATGCATTCTTCACATCTTCGTTACGTGCGGTAAGGAGGAGCCTCACCTTCTTTGCCCTACTCATATCCTCCGGCAAAAGCTCTTTAAGCTTAGCTCCCTCCAAGACATTGTCAATATAAATGAATGCCTCCATCTTCTCTAGCCTTTTTCCCAACTGTCCCTGACCATCCTGATACTTTCTAATATCTGGAACAGGCTCTTCAGGTCCCATCAAATCTTTTAATATCTTTTTTTGCAACTCTGTTATATTAGGTTTAGAGTCTATATCTTCAAACAGTTGAACGTGAGAATATCTATATCCTCTAACTCGTGAAAACACCGCATCTGCGAGGGTGGTCTTGCCTGTCCCTCCGAAACCATGGAGGATAACGGTGACCGCATTCTGAGCACTTTCACATTCCAAAAGGCTAAGAACCTCTTCAATTGACTCCTCGATTCCAACTGTTACAACAATATTCAATACCGGATCCATATTTAAATTTATTAATAATAAAATAAAACTCACAATAACTATAAAATTCAATATAATTTATTTTGAAAATATATTTACCAGCCTGGACAGGATATATTCTGGACACAGGGGGATTCATGGCAGCTAAAACACGCTCAATGGCAGTTAAATTACGAATACCGATATGGACATCAATTTTTGAATACATGAAATGTAGCTTCTGTGTAATGCCACTCAGATCGGCTTTGTCTTTGGACGCTGACAGGAAGCTGCAATCAAGCGATGAAATTAAATGAAAAACACTTCTTTCCTATATTTGGGTATACACATGAGCTTTGTGTGCATTTGACTATGACAACAGCCCTGATCTTTATATAGCGCGTGGTAAATAAGATTGGTTACCACAAAATGTTGAGTATTTACCTTTTCCAGCCCGAATGGCCAAGCTGAGTACAGCACGTTATTGCGCCTTCAACAACTAATGTTGTTGCTTCTTCGATTACATTGAGCGTTCCCTTGGGTCTTTCATTCAATTCTTTGACAACACTGGCAAGCTGACTCATTTCTTTGATAAGAACCCAACACCCGTCTCTGTTATCGGAAAGATCGTGAACTCTTTCCAAAGTATAAGCTACCACAAGCAGTCCTGCAGTAACGAGGCTTGCCTGTCCTATATCCTTAAGGATGGTTGTAACAGGTCCAGATATAACTTCTTTCTGAATACCATAGAAAAGAAGAGAAAATTCATATTTAAAATAATTATATTCGACTTTCAGTTTCGGTTGCAAGCGATGAAATTATCAATGAGGACTTATACACACCAATCTAGAAGCAAAATCTAATCCTTTTTCCAGTAACTCCGTGAAGTTCTTCAAGTCGGTTCCAAATGACAATATGGCATTCAATTTCTTGAAGCCTTCAGGCCAACGGAAATTGCTGGGATTCGATGCTTTTTTATTTGTTGGAAGCATTTCCTAAGAAAAAATAAGAAATGAAATATATTCAAATCAGATATTATCATACAATAATTATAATACTATATAAGAATATAATTCACAATCTAATTATAATATAATTCGTCCTTTTTCTCAGATGGAAAGGAAAGATTGTGATCCACCTCCTCTCTCAATTTCAAAAGCTTAGATATGTGATGCACAAGTTCATCGAGATCAACATCCATTTCTTTCCCGTCGTCGGCTTGACCAATATGTTCTATGTTGTGAATGAGATCTGATTTTCTTGCACCAATGGAATAGGAAGAGGATGGAGCTTCTGAAACATTAGGATTGACATCCACGTGTTCTCCCTCGGGTATCACTGGAAGATTAGAAGATCCAGATGATGAAGGTTCATCGCACTGGGTTGCTCCTGAAACATTGGGATGGGCATTCACGTTTTCTCCCTCAGGTTTCCGTAGAATATTCTGAGATTCGGAGAGTAGAGCTTTATCGCACTGATGGGTTCTTGAAGCATCGAGATTGGGATCGACATGTTGTTCTATCTCATCTTTCCTTGGAGTTACAACATTAGAAGATCCAGTGATAGGAGGTCCTGGAAGAGTTTCTGCACAATCACAATCGCCAGCAGCATCAGTATTATCATTTGCAGAACCATGTGCTGATGGCCATCAAATGTAGAAGCCGAAGGGTCTTGTGTGAAATTGAAACATTGTGCCTATTGTATTATGCTATAAAAACATTGTACCTGTTGTATTATCAATTGCAGAAGGCAAGCTCCGAGGACCTGCTGAAGCGGGATGATCTTGTCCTTCTTCATCTGATGCAGATGAAGAAAAGCAGCAGAAGCGGTTGCGACAAGAGCGTTTGTTTCCGGCCATTTCTCTCCTTGAACACACAGAAATGAAATGATGGTAAAACCAGAGTCCTGTGCTTGGCTCTCCTTGAAAAATGATAAGCTTGGCTCTGCTTGAAAAAAGATAACAGAATACTGAATGTTAATATGGTGTTACAATAACATGCTAACCACAATTCAATTGCATGAGCGAAGGGGGCATGAGTTGTAAAGTTATAACAACTATCACAAAGGAAACTCGATGGAATCTAGCGATGACTTGTGGTCAATTAGTGGGTTCATGTCTCAAACCAACTATGAATTATTAATATTATATTTGTTTTTAAACCATAGTGAATGGACAGTGAGAGAGGAAAATTTGAGATTTTATTTTTATTTTTTATATAGATGATGAGATTTTTTTTTAAATTGATGATGAGGCGTCTATTCTTTAAACGTTATCGTAATGGCCCAGGTGAGAATGATTGAGAAGTATCTACTCTTCAAACCTAATACAATGATAATAATAATAATTCTAATGAGAATTTATCTTGAATCGAGTAAATAATGGATGAGAATTTATATTGAATCGAGGAGGAAACAGGTTTTTCTAATAATAATAATTCATTCAGATTTATATTATATACATATTATTAATTCAGATTTATATTATATACATTGCGACGAAGATCTTGCAGTAAGTGGACGAATAAAATTTTTGCTGTAATAAAAAGTGTAACACTGTTAAATTTAATATTTTATATGGTTTTTGTTAATAATTTTATAAAATTTTATAATGATAAATCCATTTTCATAATTATAATATTTGACAAGGTATATTTAATTTAGTTAATAATCACACAAAAATTTAATATTCACTAATTTTTTTTATGAATTTATATATATTAAAAGAAAATATTGTTTATATATTTATATAGTTACGTGTAATATGGATTTATATATAAGTTGCAGTTTTTAAGGTTTTTATCATTAAACATTTTGTTAATGGGAGGTTATGGGGTCAATCTATTTAGGTTATGTCAATAAATAACCAAGATGTGATCTTTTCAGGTGGATGTGGCGAGACATTTGGATGTGGCGAGACATTTCCATCAGCGTAGCATCACCATTCAATATACATTAACCACACTAAAAAAAATAAGTTGTAAATTATATATTCATCCTATCATATAAATTAGAGTGATGATAATTATATTTATAATTATCCTATTTCATAACTTTATGTTGAAATTTATATAAAATGTAACTATATATAAAGATTAATATAGATTCATTTTAACTTCAAATGTATTAAATGAGGAATCAAATTACTGGAAGTGCAAATCTTACCTCAAGTTTTATCTTAAAAAGGATGTTTGTATTTTGAGATTTAATCCTTTTAAACATTTGATAGATTCAAAATAAAAATAAACTTATATTAGTCAATAATCAACCAACCAAAATAATAGCTTGTGACATTAAGATTTCCCTCCTAATTTTTTCATAATTATAAAAAAAATTAATCCATCTTCAATAGATTATAATAACTATGAAATCAATATAACCATTAGTTATCAAGATTTTCATATAAGAGCCTTTTAAATACTTTAACTTCAAGTGAGATTTTAAAAAGAAACTTTATACATTACAAGATTTTCATTAAGATATTTTGTGGGTTTACCAATTTTATTAAGCATATGATTGAATTTGGAAAGCTCATTTAAATGGCCTATTTTATAGAGATTCAAGACATCATTTGACTTTTGCATTTGTCTATTAAAGCATTAGCATATGCTTGAAACAAGTAATATTTTGGAGTATAACATAACCTTGTTTTGCTTGGTTAAGAGCTTTCCTTTCTCAAACACAAGGAAAGAGATTAACAACCCAAGACCTAAAGGGATCTGGAAGAAGTGAAATCTTGCCCTCTTATGGACCACTAGCGAGTCTTTCTAGGTGGTATGGTTTTCCTTGAATAATAATGATGAGTTAGCCTACATCATAAATAGCGACCAATTTCGATAACTAAGTAATGATAGGTTTTCCCACTGTATAAGTTAAAAAAAAATGTTTGAAACAAGTAAAGGGAACTTTTAAATATGTATTAATTGTAAAGGTGGAGGTAAAGTTAAAGTAAGTGGTTTGCAAGCATAGTAATACAGAGGAGAATTCTAGGGGATTTTTTGTAAAATGTAATTATAAAATGGTATCTTGCGTCTATTGAATATTAATGGTAATGGTTGTTATGAAATTCATACCTCCATTAAAATATGTTTTAACGAATGAAAGGCATAACCTACTCTCTACATTGTTGGATCATTGTGTAAAATGAAATAGTTGGTAAGAACCCTTAGTTCAACTTATGTCCAAGAGACAATCTTGGGATCAAAGTTATTATCGAAAGGCTTTACAAAGGCCATGAATGTGATGTTCTCCATCTTAGCTACTTTTATGTGATGAGGCTCACATTGTAAAAGCATGTTTCAAAATACAAGGCATGGTTTTAGAGTTAAGGTGAGCAATACTACATGCAATTATCTTCTTGTTATTGGTTTGATATTGTTAGTAACGATACTTGATGAAAGGGATCTAGGTGAGCCACTTAGAGACATCACTCTCAAGCGAAAGACACAAACCTCATTACTAGATAATATAACTATAGAAGCATTGTGTCCACCACATAAAAGGAACATAAGGAATTTATTATTGAAACTAAAAATTGTGGAGGTCACAACATATTCATTCCTACTCACAACCTACCCACTCATGTCCATTACTCTTATCTCCCTTCTGTCCAAAATAATAGCTAGTGCACAAGAGAAGGAAATTCAAGGAACCAGAAGAAGGCTATTGTCAAAAATGGACAATGCCACAAGGTTATGTGGCGGGTCATTAGTCAATAAGACTTCGGTGTAGGTATTCAACAAAATAATGTCACATGCATTATTGTGACAAGTAATGGGCTTAAGTTCATCACAAACATTATCACATTTCTACTATAATAATGTCACAAATGATAAGTTAGTTGGTTGAGGATAAGTACATGACACCATGATGATTTTATCCTACGTTGTGGGCTAACTCCTTTGGAATATTTCCAACATCAAAAATTAATTCAAAGAAATGCCACATATTTTTCAAAGGTGAGCAACAATAATTACCTACAACTTATGTTTATGAAATCTACATATTGCATAGAACTCAGTTAATGCTCATTTTATTTGTGTTTGGTGCTTTTTGTTGTTTTATATTCATGAAAAGTATTATTTGCTACACACGACTCATCAAGACATAAAATAATAATAATAATATGTATGTTGCCTTATGTGAAACACCAAACCTTTGCATGAAGTAGATGTAGGATTTTGAGTTTGACAGTGATCCTCATTAATGTAGTGTAGGATGCCCCTAGGAATATGAGTGCTGACAACTAATATGAAAAGGATGTGTAGTAGATAGAGCATTTTCCATTTTGAAAACTTTGAGGTAGTTAGCTTTAGGGCTCAACAGTTAGTGCATACTTATTAGGTTCCCATGTTCTGATTGTGACTTAGGAAACCTGTGTTAGTTTTTGTTGTTATGGTAGCATCAGACAGGTGTTCTAGTCTTGAGATGTGTCTAAGAGGCTAAGGAACATGAGATCTCCAAAATCCAATAAAGGTTTCACGAGATAGCTTGAAAAATACCTTAATTAAATTAATTAGCCATTATTTAAATATTTCCTATGTCTAAGTTAGGAAAAGGGGTTGATTAAAGGGAATTAATTAAGGAGATCGACTTATGCCCTAGAAACTTCCAAAAAATTACTTGGATCAAGTCTAAGATGATCATAGTCATTTATGAAGATATAATTGTGGTTGTTGAAGCTCCAATAAGAGATTATAAGAGCAAGATTATGGGATGCAGACAGACACACAGGGGAGTGATTTACCTTGGGAGATTGATTTATCCAGTTGTTGTGATTCAAAAAGGAAGTAAGTTTGATCTAGAAGGAGAGCATCAGTGATTAAGGGAGCAACAAAGGAAAATTCTGGAGAGTTTCCTAGCAGTTTCTAATGTCAAAGAGGTAGGAAAGGGGATGTTGAAATCATCTGTAGAGAAAGCCATCCAAGCAATGTGAAATAGTTAGTCCAATTGAGTGAGTTGCAAGGAAGGGTTTGTTTCAGTTTCTGCAAGCTGGAAAGATCATTTGAGAGGTAAAGAGATTTTTTATAAAGGCAGAGGGAGGCTAGATGTCTAAGTTGGTTACAGATCTAGGGTCGTACAACTTCGTAAGCCAAAAGTGCGAGCAAAGATAGATGAGTTGACCTCCAGGTTGAAGAATGTTTGCAGCTACACCTCCAGATGGAGGAGTGTAGTGCTTCAGAGTTGCAGGATCGGACAAGGACTAGTAGAGAAGCAACAATGAGTTTTTTATATCAGTTCCAGTTGTTGTAGTAGGACCATCACCCTTGTTATGGGGGCACACAATATTCAATAGTAGGAGATTTCAACAAGAACACTTAGATCTCGAGGGACAGTGCAGAGATGGTTGTAGTCAGATATTAGAGAGGCACAAAGATAGTTGGGTGCAATCAAATAATCAGTAGATAGAGAAGAACTAGTTTCAGTGAAAAACTCAAGGAACAAGTGAAAAAGCCAGTTGTAGGGACAATGTATTAGTTCTCAACTGCAGTATTTGCATCAGTAGCAACAATATGAGATCATATGTAAAGCAGGAAGTGTTGGTAGTAGTGTAGGGAGACACAGTTTAGTGTCTGCAACAACAAATATGTAGAGTGGTTCAACTATAGGATTAGTAGGTGAATCAGAGTATGCAGAGTATCTTGGTGGACACTGGCAATGTGTTTTTTAGCCTATAGGTGTTCTAGTCTTGAGTTGTGTCTAAGAGGCTAAAAAAAACAAAATCTCCAAAACCAAAAAAAGGTTTTATGATATAAGCTTGTGAAACACCTTAATTAAATTAATTAGCCATAATTTAAATATTTCCCAAGTATAACTTAGGAAAAGTGGTTAATTAAAGGGAATTAATTAAGGAGATGTTAGAGACTTCCAGAAAATCACTTGGATCAAGTCTAAGATGGTGTTAACTATCAATGAATATTTAATCGTGGTTATTGAAGCTCTAATGACTAATTATAAGAGCAATTCGATGGGATGGAGAGAGACACAAGAGGGGAGAAAGTTAACTTGGCAGTTTGAGTTATCCAGTTGCCATGATTCAACAAGGAAGTATGTTTTAGCCAAAAGGAGAGCATCAATGATTGAGGGAGTAGCGGAGGAGAATTATAGAGAGTTTCCTAACAATTTTATAGTGTCAAAGAGGCAAGAAAGGGGAGGCTGAAATCTTATGTAGAGAAATCCATCCAAGCAATGTGAGTTAGCCAGTCTAGCTAAGTGAGTTGTCACGAAGTGTTTGTTTCAATTGCCGAAGGCTGGAAAGATCATATGAGGTAGAGAAAATTTTTCCAGAGGTGGCGGGAGGCTAGACAACCCATTTGAAGGAAGATGTAGGATTGTACAACTTGCGCAGGCCAATAATACAAGTAGCCAGTAGGTAGTACGATGAGGCTGAATTATTTTGCAGAAGGAGAATTTTTCTCCTAATTAATTTGGCCAGATTATTTACTAGAGGATTTCCAGTTAGGAAACTAGATATTTTACTCTCAATTTTTGTTGCATAATAATAAAATAAACCCTCATCTGCTACATTGGTTTCCATTCGGGGTTTTTCCGGGGACTTTTAATTCCAAAATAAATGTGTCAAATTTTATTGTGTGTGTACATCTATTTCTCAATTCCAATTTATTTTCCACATCATATTTTATTTTTGGTGAATATTGTAATTGTGAGTATATCGATATTTGTAGTGCAATCAAGGGATTTTCACAACCTACACCAAGAATGAATACAACAAGGTACATTAATCTTGTTGGCCTAGGGAACATACCGGTGTTTATATAAGTGTATACCCATTAAAAGCACTATTAATAAGATATCATTGCATTGTGATATCTCGTGACTAAAATTGTATATTATAAAGTTGTATATGTCAAGTGTGTTTATTGTTCTAAGTTTAGAGATATACTTGAAACTAGTTTATCATTATTATGCCACTGATAAATAATGAATGTAAGTATGTTTATGTTGTTAATAAAAAAATATGGAAAATAATTGCTAAAGCTACATTTAGCTAATAAAAACTATAGTTGCAAGTTAATGTTAGAAATTAATTAACCCGGTGAATAAGACCTAAGCATCTTATACGAGGATTAGATTATTAATGATGATGGAAAATTATTAATCAATAAATCCTCAAAAAATATAAGATGTTGTCTTTGAGAGTCGTGGAAGTGGAGCTCATTAATGAGCAAGTAACCACCCACCACTTGGTGATTGAGGTGGAGGTAGTTACTAAATACCAACTGTTTTGGTAAATGGGGTGTTTTCTCTCCTTGGTTGGATATGATTCCTGTAGTGTAGACATGTGAGAGAGGCTTAGGAACAAAATATGAGAAAGAGCGGAGATAAGGGTCTTGTAGAACTTAGAGCTCAAGGGACTCTTTGAGAAAAGAATTCATGGTTGTGTGGAGCCTAGTAGCTCCTTTTTTAATTTCCAGAATATCATTTTCAAGTCATCATGTTGAATACACTATTATTTTATTCTATTAAGAGTTGTGATTTTAAAATGTTTTATATCGAAGTACTATGCAAATGAAAGAATTATGAATAAGAATGCTAGTAAAAAAAAATAGAACTGAATTCGTATTTTGGAATAGAGTATATAATTTAGATATCTGAAATATTTAAGTGAAATTATTAGATATATGTTAGAGAAAAATAAGTATTTTGGATTCCTCGAGATTTATTGTTTGTCTTGCATTGTGACTAAGTGTTTTATAGAACTTAAGTGTAAGTGAGTAAAACACAATTTGATGTTCGTTGATTTTTCTTTATATATATAAAACCATAATGAAAGGAGAAAATTAAAATATGAATTAAAGTGTCTAATAGTATAACAAATTAATATAAACAACAATTTTTGTGCAAGGGTATCAATCTCATAAAATGTTATTTTTTGAGAGAGTTATATCAAGTATGGAAACACGTTTAAGGAAAGGTTATAATAGAATAAATAGTGAAAAAAAGCGCATATAAGTCTAAAACAACATGAAGAATTAGAAATTGAGCAAAGGTCGAGCCATAAATGTAGAAGAAACATTATTTTATCAAAAAGTTTTAGAAAATGCAATTGTTTAATTTTTCTCTGAGTGATTAACTTAATCATTTATAGGCAAGCTTTTGCAGAGGCTAGCTTAGTATGTAAGTAGTATAAAAGTAGTTAACCTTTAATTATAACTCCTGAGGTAAATAATGTGCCCATATAGATATGGTAACTCTTACACCAAAATGCTATTGAGTACATCTAAGGAACATTCTACACATAAATACATGTAACCTTATGATAAAAGTGATTTTAGACAAAGAGCATAGAATTAATAGAACCATTTCATATGAACTATACTGGAAAAGAAGAACATTCAAT
>APFE031514198.1:0-10080 GCA_000404065.3 Pinus taeda | reverse complement strand
TGGGATTTATCTCACATTCACAAAGGAACATTTTTTTATGATGGTTTATATAAGTCCATAGTAACATTTTGTTTCGATAAAATAAGCCTAGGATACCCACTTTTTCTTGGAGTTAGGTGTGCTAGGATTAGTTATTGTGAATGCATGTCGCATGGAGATGGAGCAGGAACTAAGCTTTCTAGCTTATTTTTTATAAAAATTTCAATAAAATCCAAGGCTTTAAAACCAGAAGCTCTACAATATATAACGTTTTTACCACACAAACCTATACTTAATTATTTGAAAGTAGGTATTCGGCTTATGCTGGGGTAATATTAAGATGAATTAACAATGAAAGTGGGTGATAAAGTAGGAAGTTGAGTAAAGGATGATGAAACATGGAGATGAAGTGGGGAAGTTAGCAAGCCAAAAGCTTCATCATGAGAGCAACAAATAATATCTGAGTCATCATATTTCCTATAATTATAGGACCCTAACATCGGATCCAACTTGGGGAAGGCAATCTCCTTGGAGGTGCCAAGAACCACAGATCTCTAACTTTATATATCAGTGCCTTCTCCATACGTTGTTCCCAAATCTGCAACTTGTTCTGCCAATTCTAAAACTGAAATCAAAACCACTCTACATACTGAACATTGAACTACACACTCAACTAAAAGTTGGGAAGAAAACTAAATTTGGAACTAGAAAAAATTCTCAGAGTCCTGAGCTTATTTTCACCCTGCTACCTATCCTATATTGCTGAAAATTAGGATGAATTAAATAATACAAAAATGACAATGAAGCCAGTAAAGCAGCTGCAAATACAAATCGACTGCTTGACTGATTATCTGTAAACTCAGAAGTATAATTTGATCATGTGTCCCCATAATTGAAGCTGTGATATATAATGACAACTACTGATGTATTTGGTCCTTAGAGAAAACATGTTTGAAAACTTGAGGTGAAAAGTACCTCCATGTAATTTGCTATAGGATCAACAAAAGCATAATGTATTATATTTTCTTCTACACCCTTAGTGACTAATTGATCAGTTGTGTCCTCAATATTAAACCCTAAAACTACTTCAAGTTTCTACTTGAAAGCATAATCATCTTCAATCAGCAAATCAAAAGGTAGTATAATTTCCTCTTTCTTTGGACAAGGAATATTTTCCAAGAATTCTTTAGGATCTCGGAAATTATATGATTGAATTTGAGAATGCAAAAGTTTAATGCCATTTTCATATTTCTCGGCAACTAACTCAAGAACACATATTTTAACTTCAGGAGAAAATTTTCTTTATTTGAAAAATAAACATAGCTCTTAAAAAATCTTCATGAAGCTGAAATTTTGATAACCCATCCCTGAATTCATTTAAAATTTCATTCAATGAAATGTTTGCCACAAACCTTGTCATCCTATGCCACCATTAATGATTTGGAATATGCATGCTTTTGTTATGGAATCGCTTTTAACTTTCAAGCTCTCGATCTCGAATAATGGAGTTTCCAGGTGAAAGGTAAAACCTTCTGGTGTCTAATAGTTGTTCACCATCAACAATCAGATATGAGCTTTGATGCACTTTTATGAGGAAGATAAAACGTTCTATCCCAATTATGGTCGCTATTATGTTAGTACCCTGTAATTTGAAGGTTATTGGACAAATCAAAAGAATATAAAATTAAAGCAACTTCACGATGGGAATCTAGGCCTTCCAATCCCAGAGAGGGCTCTCTGTGTAAAATTTACCTTTGCTGCTTGAAAATATTAGAATAGTTATTGTTGTACATGGGTTTTGGAAGAGTGATTGTATTCAATTTAATTAGCATCTATTGGACAATGGAGTCAAAATGTAACTAGATGGTTGCATCAATTTTTAGAAGAGTAAACATAGGTCAAGTTAGGAATATTAACTCGATATTTCAGAATAATAACTGAATGGTGGAAAAAAATGAAAACCTTTAGCATAACTAAAGAGAAATTAAGAATTCTTTAGTGTGGCATTGAGTCAATCAAGCAGAACTAAAGAGAAGTCAAGAATTCCTTAGTGAGGCCTTCAGTAGAAAACATATAATTGCAAAAGCAACTAGAATAATGTACTCAAAAGTAAATCCTATTGATCAAATTTCTTTTTTGCAATTTGGAATTTAGGTGATTACTGTGAAGATATGACAGTGAAACACTTTAACATAAGAAAAACATCACCAGTATTTAAGCCAAAAGAATCCTATGAATGGTCTCCTTAATGTTGGTGCTCCAGCGCTTTAAAAAAACTTAGAATTCTCCAATAGATCACTAATGTTTCTGATCTCAAATAATCCAATAAATGTTGTCTCTAACAAACAAGACATTTTTATACTGTAGATGAACTAAAAACCTCTAACTAGTACAAATTAATAGTTCTTGTGGAATGTGTTGTGCAAATGTTGTTGTTGTGGAAGTGGGAGCAGGTAGGATGTGCACGCAAATTTATGGTTGTGTTGGCAGATGATCTAGTAGATGCAGATGCATCTCTCTTTCTCTTATTAATTCACTCAACTGCTTGCTGATCCTCTCACTTGAGAATTCGAGACTTCCCTCATTGATGGGTGATCTTGTGACTGCCCTGCTTTTTTATCATCCATTAGTGTAACAAAATATTTTGGAAAGTATGTAATAATATATATATTTTAATAATATTTCTAAAACATTTTAAATGAAATTTATAATTAAATTTCTACAAAACCATGCGTTTTCTCCAATCTGTGGTTTTGTTTTCTCTTCCCATGAATTCACAAAACCAAAACCATGTGTAGTTTTGTTTCCATTACTGATCCAAATTGGACCCATGAAGAATAATCAAGGCACCATGACTATATCAAAATAGGACAAACATCGAATTCAAGAGCACAGAGTGATTAGAAAACCTTTGAACAGTGGCAGTTGGCAAGCAGTGTGGAGCAACGAGGACCTCGGTCAAAGCCCGCTGACTCGGGCCCATGGAGATCCGTAGGAGGTGAAGCTAGCACCTAGGAATCCCAGATCGGGAAAAGGAGGCAGTTTTTGATGCGTGATTAAATCCCTCGGGAAGGAGAGGCCTCGAGCGCTCAGTCGCATGGAAGCCGAGAAAACCGTGGAGAAAAAAGCTAAACGCTGAAAGCAAGACCCACGCTCCAAAACTGATGGTATTTATCGAAGGAACCCTTGGGTGGTAAGTGGATTTTGAGAAAAACGAGTGATTCCACTAAACGCCCAATGCATGGCAAGCGGAGGAGAGAGAAAACTGCCGCTCATCGTGTGTTAATGCTCAAGCATGTTAATCGCATGAAATGGGTGAATGGCATCGGATCTGGGGCCTCTAGATCTAATAATTGAGAATTCACCTGATGAAAGAACTAAGTTTGATAGGGGATTACGCCACGATCTACAAGGATTTGAAGTCCAATTTGACTACTGAGATGGCAAATGACTCATTCCATGACGTAACTGAAAAACCGAACCGACGAGGCAAAGCTGGTGCAGTTTGCGAGAGGACAAGTGGCCACTTCTTGTGAGCCAATGACCATGACGCCAACATATCGAACTCCAAGTGAGCATTAGCAGGTGATTCGACGAGGGTATAAGAGGAAACGATCAGTCATGAGAACGACTGGCTTTAAAGCCATGAACATAGAATAAAAGACATAGAGAGAGGACACCAAGAGGAAGAACAGGAGAAAGAAGAAAACAAAGATAGAGGACAAAGAGACAGTGAAGAAAAGAGTAGAAATACAAATAGCTGAGATAAACTACATCACAAGGCAGCATCGAGCCATCCTTGAGAGGATTTGTCAGGAACTGAGCACCACATTGGGCACCTCCCATTAAAGACCAGAGAGTTCAAGAGCTGCTAAGGAAAATTGTTTGTGCACTATAGTGGCTTGAGGAATCCAAGAACCACCCTGCAAAGCAAATCTATTTGAGGAGACTCAAATTGAGCTCCTCATTGTAATTCCCTGTTTTAAAGACACAATAAAGAAGGACACCACTGAAAGCTGGACCAGAGATGTAGCCCGGAGGATAGGTTGAACTCTTTATTAATTGTTGTGTTCTTATATTTGCTTACTATATTTCTCTGTTGTTTTCCATATTTCCAGTGTCTTTGTATTTTGCAATCTTATCGATCCGTTGCCTAAAATAACATAGACACACACCAACACATGAGTCTATAATACCTTCATTCAATAATTCTTTAACTGAGGTCAATTAGGAGTGATTTTCAGATCATGTGGTATCAGAGCTTTACGCTATTAAGGTTAGACAAGATTTTGTTGGTTTAGCCATTGAATGCTCACTAGATCAAAGCACAAATTAGGAGAAGGAGAGTTGGTCAAAACTAATCCTAAAATTGGGAGAGTCTATCCTCGGAAGACAATGTCAGAGGAAGGTTCGATGGGGCTAGACTCTCAATTCATACAAAATTTCCTAGCCATAAAGTCCATGGTAGAAGAAATGTATAGGGACTTTAGAAAACACAAGAATAAAGATTAGTCAGGCTCTAAACAAGACAAAGAAGAAGATGAGTCTCACTTCCATGACCACTCTAAAGGAAAAAGGAAAGAGGTAAGCTTCCTCACACCTCCTAATAGCCCTGTGCATAACAAGAAAGCATCTTTAATCAAGCTATATGTTAAATTTGATTTGCCTATATATGATGGAGTGCTAAATGTAGAAAAGTTGGACAATTGAATTAGATAAATTGATGTTTATTGCAGAGTATAGAACATCAATTCTGATAAGAGAAAGATTTAGCTGGCAAGCATATGCCTAAGAGGCACTGCCTTGGTTTGGTTGGAAGGTAGGACCCAAGCTGATATGAAAGGACATGGTAATACTATCTTTGTCTAGAGTGAATTTGTTTCTTTAATCAAGAAGCATTTCTATCCATTGGCCTCCATGCAACAAGCCATGATGAGTTGGAAAACTCTTCGACAGTTGAAAGGGAAAAGTGTGCAGGGGTACACGCAAGAATTTAGAAAGAGAGCATTGATTCTAGGAATATCATTAGACTCACTAGAAACTCTTTTGAGGTACATTGGTTGTCTACATAGCTACATGAGGCATAACATCCGCATGTTTAATCCCACTAGTATAGATGAGGAATCTGTAGAAGCTACTCATCGAGAAGCTAGAGGAAAGAATGGAAACCCAGAAGTTGGGGGACCATCCCAACCCACTGCAAGCAAGAGAAACGAGAAAAGAAAGCAGAAGTGAAAAGCAAGGAAGGTTAACACTGCACAGAAGAAAAATGCTTCATGCACTCAGTGTAAAAAGGATGGGCATGATGATGAGCAATATTGGATTTGCATCCAGGGCTGAGGCCTAAGAAGTTCGAGGGCAAGAAGAAGAAGACTGCTGCAGATGATTTCAAAGACATAACCACACATCTTTGTGACTCATTTTTTCTGCTCTTCTAAAGATAATATTTGTTATAAAAAGTATTTAAGACTATCATGATCCATTTTTACCTTGAAGTGTCTTCCCATCTGGTAAGGTTTCCATTTCTTAAGTGCATGCAGTATTGCTAACGTTTCCTTCTCATAAATAGCTCTGTGTAAATACTTTCCCTTGATTGGAAGAATTTCAAAAGAAATGCTTCTTCCTTCTTGCACTAAAACAACACCAATTCCATTTCTTGAGGCTTCACATTCCATAATAAAGCTTTTTGTGAAGTTTGGCGTAGCTAATATTGGTGCTTGGAACATTTCCTCTTTAATATGTTCAAAGGCCTCTCTTTCTTCTGGAGCCCAATAAAATGCATCTTTCATTAATAATGTATTTAGAGGTGCTACTATTCTCCCATAATTCCTAACAAACTTGAAATAATACCCAGTCAACCTGAGAAATCCTCACAAATGCTTTATGGATGTGGGAATTTTCCATTCCTTAATGGATATAACTTTGCTAGGTTCTACCTTAACACCTTCGTGAGATACAATATGACCTAGATATTCCATGTACTATACTCCAAAGAAATATTTGGAGATTTGTTCTTATAATTTCTTCTCCTCTAATAATTTGAGCACCATGTCAACATGTTGAACATGGTCCTTCCAAGACTTGTAGATTATTATATCATCAAAAAATACTAAAACAAATATTCTAAGGAAGGGTTTGAAAATGGAATTCATCAAGCCTTGAAATGTAGAAGGTTCACTGGTAAGGCCAAAATGCATGACCAAAAATTCATAATGACCCTCATGAGTTATAAATAATGTTTTTGGAATGTCTTCAGTATTTATTCTAATTTGATGATATCCTAAATGAATATCCAACTTGGTGAAGTAAATTTCCCCATGTAATTCATCCAATAATTCATCAATGATAGGAATGATAAATTTATCTTTAATAGTGAGCTTCTTAACTTCCCTATAATCCATACACATGTGCCTTGATCCATCTTTCTTGTGAGCCAATACTATTGGAGCAGAGAAAGAACTTTGACTAGGTTGAATTATAGTATCCTCTAACATTTATGCAACCGTACGTTCAATTTCACTGTTTTGGGCGTAGAGACATTTGTAAGTTGTAATGTTTGGAGGAACACTTCCTAGAATCAAATGAATAGCATGATCATGATCACGAATAGGTGGGAGGCCTTTGGGGGTCTCAAATACCTTGGAATGATTGTCGATTACTTTTTGGAGATTTATAAAAATAGATGATTTCGATGTGGGAACCTCTAGTGAACATAATTGTGAAATTATACCCTGTTTTTATTTATTTAGAATGTTTTTCATGGCATTGGAGCTGATTATCTTTCCTGATTCCCCTTTGATACCCTTTAATTAAACTTCTTTTCCCCAACTTAGGAAAACTAGTGCAGAAGATAGAGGGTTTTATATTATTAAGCAAGAAGAATCTGAGTACAACAAGTTACCTCTCATAACGACAAAACTGACAGATAAATAATGACATAAATAAATACATAAGAGGGTTTACCTCATCCCCAAGTGCCAATTAATCTGATGAGCGATCTATCACCCTCCCAACAGATAATGTGCAGTCCATATGCAATCATTGCGTAGGCCTGTGTCCTGCCTCTAGAGGAATATATCACTCTAACTGTTGGATCGATCTACTGTATGAAGACTATCATTCAACCGTCACAGCTCACAACCTTGCTTCTCCAGCAAAATCTCAAACTATAGATGACACTCTGCACTACCATTGTGTGAGCCCCTCCAGGACTGTGTAAGCTCTGCATGAGCCCCTCCAAGACTGTGTAAGCTCTGCGCGAGCCCATCCTGGGCTACATAGACCTTTGCACTATCTTCTTGCCTCTCAAGTTTCCTCTCTGCCATGTACTCTTTGGTTCAAAACTTTCCTTCTAATCCAAATCTCCTCTTCTGCCCCTCTCACTGCAACAAATCACTGGTTCGATTATCTCAGCAAACTGTGCCCCAGAAAATTGAACTGATTGATCAATATGCTCACTTGGTGTATCTCCAATTGATCCTCAAGCCTCCTCTTATAATTTTCTTCTTGATGAATCAATGGCTGAGATTAAGTATGTAATCACTGACTAAGATTAAATTAGACTTGATCCTAGTCTCTTAGAATCTTCTCACCCATATTTTCATTAATACCCATTAATATTTGTATTTTCCTATGTTTAGACTTAGGAACCCTATTAAAAATATTAATTATTTTAACAGAACACAATCTTGGTGGAATTTCACCAAACGATTTCTGGGCCTTGAAGATCTCATGTGTTTCTATTCCCTCCGCAAAATTTTGAGGCTAGAGCACATCTGATGGCACCCAAAATAAACACTTGCAACCATCACATGACACTATAGTGCTAGATATAGGAAGAAATTCAATTCCATGGTTATCTTACAATGAATAAAATTATAGGTACTACCCGAATCAATCAACACTATTGCCTTTTTCTTCTTGATATCTCCTTCTATATTGAGAGTTTGAGGAGTGGTAATTCTTGCCAATGCATTGTTGGATACCTATACCAATAGGTTTCATATTTCATGATTGGATATCAAAGGTCCAAATATGCTCTGCTTTGATAATTCAAAGATCCCATATTTTCCTAGAATGACAGTGTCTCTCTCAGCTTTCATAAGAACTCAATTTTGATGGATGGTCCAACAGTCTAAGCTGGATCATGCCATGTTTTAAATTTCCATGTTGTAGAATAGAGAATGGTATCTGTCCAAACTGTTTAATCTTGGCAGATCAGTAGCTAGGTAGAGAAGCAAAGGTTCCCAACTGCTTAATCTGGGACCTTGGAAGGAATAAGGGTTGCATTAGATAGTGAATGGAAGCAAAAAAGCCAGTGAAAAGAAAAGGCATTCAAAGGGTTTGCAAGTCCAAGTGCACCCTCCAAGAAGGAACAAAAAATGCTAGGAAATCTAGTTGGGTAGGTAGATGGGGTTGCAGAAAAGTTGTCTCTTTCAAGACCAAGGTTGCTGAAACATCTACAAGAAAGGCAATGCACTGGAGCATGACTAATTCCCCTGTTTTCATATGTATATTACTCCTTACTAACACCCCATCATCCTCTGGTTTATGCAGCAAACTCAAAGGTTTTGTCATGAGACTAATGGCCTTCAAAAGCCACATTTTTTGTGTAAAAATCTTTCCATTTCATCTACTCTTGATTACAAGTTATTTTCAGAAAAAACTTTGTCGAATCAGCCCTCACCCATGTTTCCTCCATATTAACAGCTAACTCTACTATTTTAGCCCCCTATACCCCTTTATCCCTATTATTACAAACACCATGGTGTATAAACCCCACAATGCATAAATATCCCCTCCCTGGCACTATAGCCATAATATTCTCTCCCTGGGACTTGAATTGACACCTGGTCAAGGTCAAGAACCCATGACTCACCTTTTGCTCCCCCTGAAACCAGTTTCCCTACCCAAAGTGCCATTTTGCCTTGAAAAACCTTTAAAAACCCATAAAAACGCTCAAAGGGGCGGAAAACATTGAAAAATCACCCCTCCCCGCTTTATCCTAAGGTCGGGGGTTATCGGCCTTTTAATATTTCATAAAACCTGTTTAAACCCCGTTTCCTATAGTTTCCGCCTTCGGAAATATTTGTGCCCGAACCTTATGCAAAACCCGAAAAACCCACAAATCCTAAAGTTCCCAACCGAATTATTTAAACGAATATTTTATTGCCCGGCGGGCCCCTTCTAAACATGCGCGACCCGTCGGAGGACCCGCCAGCCGTCCGATCTCAGCCGGTCAAGATCCAAGGGTGGGCGGTCGATATTGCGCCCCGATCTGCCGACCGTTAACGTCCGGGGAAAGTGGTTTTGGGCCCGTACGAGGACGCGTGGCAGGCGCTGAAGCTGTTCGGAGCCCTCTCCCCGTTACCGCCTTTGCTCCAAAAGTGGTGCGGGGAACCTGCTTACCACCATTCCACTTACCGCTTTCCCCCCCACGTCACCGCAACGTCACCCTGACGTCACCACACTTCCGTCCGCACCCGCGCCCCGTCAACCTCCACGCAGTCTTGCCACCGCATCACCCTGCCACCGTGTCCCGCCACCCTGGCCTTCACGTCAGCGCCACGTCACCACCGTACGGTGGGCCCACCATGACGTCATGCTGACGTCATCGGCGGAAAAGCGCCAATCGCGTTATTTGGCAAAATTCAACGTTATAACCGGCCTAATAAGCCGTTTTCTGTCATTTTCACGTGATTAAGAGAAGGAGCCGTTAAAACAACTAGCTGTCGCGAAAATTGATCCAGACAGCAAATTTGAAGATTCCGACCGTTGAAAGTCCAGAATTCACGGTGCCAAGCCTCCACAGTTCAGCTCGCAAGTGTCCAAGCTGGTTAGTCCAGGTATTTAGCCGGTTTCCCCACTTCGCCAATGCATTGTAAATTCTCTGTAAAATTCACCGTGTGACACCTTTAAAAACCTTCAAATTACAGTCCTGTCTGTCACACAAAGCCAGCCGAGTAACCCTCGCCACCCTAAAACTGTAATTCAGGGAACAAGTGCTCGTTTCGCGGGCCGAAAACCCCGAAATCCTTCCTGAGGTACTAGGCATTGTTCCTTTTTGCCAAGTACAGTCCACTTGCTGTTATACCAGACAAA
>APFE031514194.1:62887-95528 GCA_000404065.3 Pinus taeda | reverse complement strand
GACAGTCAAAGTGCAATACATTTGGCTAAGAATCCGGCCTATCATAGTAAATCAAAGCATATACCGATCAAGTACCATTTTGTAAGACAGGTTCTCACTGAAAGGGGAGTCTCTCTCGAAAAGGTGCATACAAAGGAGAATTGTGCAGACATGTTCACGAAACCAGTTTTGTTAGAGAAGCTATGTTGGTGTTTGGCTTCTCTTTGCTTGCAGAAAAGATAAAATAATAATAACAGGGCATCAGGCTAATTGTTGTCAAGGTGGAGATTGTTGGGATTTTCTGTTTTGAATAAAATAGGCAAAATCTCAGTAGATGACAACAATAGGAATTGGTTCCTAGATTAGCTCCAGTTTGTTGGGAGTTAATGCATCCTAAATTTGATGCGAGAGGATTTATGAGGCAGTTAGATTCTCTTTGCTATATAACAGGTATCCATACGGATTGTTTGGAGAGTGTGAGAGTTTGTGAGGATTTGATTTATGTAATCTCCTGTTTGATTAATAAAGAATTGTCGTTGCCTATGTTGTGTGGACGTAGCCCAGATTGGTTGGCTGAACCACGTTAAACCTTTGTGTCTTATGTGCTTGTTTTATTTGCTGAGTATTTAGTTGATTCTGCTGTGCATCTGATCTCCAACAATTTTTGTGTCAAGGTGACCCTGGAAAAACCCCCTACAACTCTTGGGGAAAACCAGTTCGAAAGCTTCTTTTATTTCTGGAAAATGCTTTTTACAGTAAGAGAAATATTCAGCAAAAGTCAGCAAGCAAACTTTTACAACTTATCTCAGCCTTGCTGAAACTCCGCCTTGCTGAAACTCCGCTGTACAGACTTGCTGAAACTCAGCCTTGCTGAAACTCCGCCCTGCTGAAACTCCGTTGTACAAACTTGCTAAAACTCAGCCTTGCTGAAACTCCGCCTTGCTGAAACTCCGTTGTACAGACTTGCTGAAATTCAGCCTTGCTGAAACTCAGCCTTGCTGAAACTCAACCTTGCTGAAACTCAGCCTTGCTGAAACTCCGCCTTGCTGAGACTCCGCATTGCTGAAACTCCGCTGTACAGACTTGTTGAAACTCCACCTTGCTGAAACTCCGTTGTACAGACTTGCTAAAACTCCGCCTTGCTGAAACTCCGCCTTGCTAAAACTCTGCTGTACAGACTTGCTGAAACTCAACCTTGCTGAAACTCTGTCTTACTGAAACTCTATTGTACGGACTTGCAGCCTCCTTCTCCTCACTGTCCAGAAATCTCCCTTGCTCTCTTGCTCTCCTCCTCTCAATCTACTCATGAAAGAATTGATGACCTTTTGCCTCATTTTCCTCCTTTAATCTAATCCTAAGTGACTTTTGGGTAACCTCTAAATCTAATGGCTGAAATAGATTGAGATCTAGGGCTGAGATTAAATGCTCATTTAAATCTCACCTTTTATTTTTTAATTCACCTCACTTTAATAAAGACCCACTTAGTCATTTATTTCCAAAGTCACTTTTCCTTTCTAATTTTACATTGACTTTATTAAAGTCACTTTAAAATTAGACTTTAGTAACTTTATCACTTTTAAATTAGATTTGACTTTATAAAAATTATAAAGTCAGTTTAGGAGAAAAATTAAATTCTTTTGGACACTTTTTCCTAGGCCAAAGATCAAAGCCTTAGGGAACCCCCTGTCCTCCGGTACCAAATTTCAACAAAGGTTCCTGCCCTTGCATGTAGTCCTTCTGACTACAACTCGATGTCACCCCACCTCTTCTCTAGAGGCGCATGAACACTAATGGCACAAGCATCATCAGTTTCAACCTCCTTCTCCGCCTTTATTGGAGCTGCTTTTGAGTCGAAATCTTCTCCCTTGACTTTCTTCCTAGGCCAATGAGATGCATAATGTCCTCCCCACAGTTGAAGCGCTTGACCTTGGAGATGTCCTTCTTCTTCTTCTTCCCTTGTTGTCCCACAGATGCTAGTGTCACATCCTCCTCCTCTTTCTTGAATCGAACTCCCTTACCGCTACTCGCTGCCTTGGTCGACCTCCTTATCTCCTTCTGTCGTAGAGATGCCCACATCTCCTCCCAAGTGGGGAGAGTCACTCTGCCCAAAATGCTTTGGACAAACGTCTCCTAGTCCTCAGAGACTGCATTCAAAGCACTCCTGACCATAAACTATGGATCCGGTGTACACCCCACAAAAGTAAGTTGGTCGCTAATTCCTTGCAACCGAAGGAGGAAGTGATCTCTCTCCTCTCCCTTCTGCATCTGATATGACCTCAGTTGATTCTCCAATAGCATCTTTCTCTGCACAGAAGAGCCTTGGTATAAGGTGCTCAACATCTGCCACATCTCATTTGTTGTGTTCTTCTCAGCAATATGTGATATGACATGATCCTTGACCCCATCTAGGATCATGCATTTCAACATGGCCTCCTCATACTTCTCATTTGCATTTGGGTCAACTGGAACAGCTACAGTTTTCAAGGAATAGTCCTTGATGCGATGTTTATCCACGATTGCTAGGATCCTGGCCTTCCTGATTAAAAAAATGGAAGCCCCATCCAATCTGTCCTGATCCCTTAATCCATTCACTTCCATCTCTACTCTTCTTCTAGACTCCCTCTGAGTCTCGACTTCCCTCCTGGAAATCTGTGAATTGTCAAATCACTCCTCTCGAATCCCCCTTTGTTGTTGCAACATAGATCTGGATTTCTTTGCTAGAAATTCGTCAAGGTAGTGCTTCCCTCTACCTTGGTTCTGTCTCCTTAGACATTGTTCTACACTAACAAAAACAGCGTCCCACCAACTCCTCATATCACAATCTGCACAGCTCCCTTAGCCCCAGCAACTAAAGAATCTGAGCCCTTCTGACTTTGCGCAATCTCAGTGAGAGTTTGATCAGCTCCTCCTGGCCTCAGCATCAATCCTTCCTGGCTGAGAAAGATGATCGGGCATTGCGTAGGCATGATTTGCCCCTTTGTCTCTGCACTGGCCCTTCCCTTGGCTCGAAACGTTGACGCAAGCTCTGTATGAGCCTTTGTGTCACCCTCTAAGCACTGCGTCACTTCTTCTCTTGCTGCTTCAGCTATGGAACAACATTGTTTCTAAGGACAGTTGCTTTTGCTGCAAATTTCAAATTTCTTCTGCTAATGTCTTCAGTGCTCCTATGATCTGCAATCGCTTTGATACCATGTGAAAAATCTTGAATCTAACACATCAAAAACCCCTACTGCATTTTCTGGTTTACAATCTCCTGCTTGTTGTTTGCATTAACAAGTTATTTAAATGCATAAATATTGAAGTAAACACAAATGCAACCTTCACAAATATACAGATCAACAACTGAAATAAACTGAGACAACACAAGGGACACCGTTATTTTTGGACAATCGTCCCTGGAAAAACCCAATTCGAGAAAACCGGTGCATCATATAAAGGATTTTATTATTAAGAAGATTCTGAATACAACTAAGGTGCCAAAAATGACTCACCCTTCAGAGAATATCCTTGGCAGCAATACCTCTATCCGGAGACAAATATTCCTGCTGATCAACTATTAAAATTGGAAACTACGGCCAAACTCCATGTGGGTCATCTTATTAATGGAAGCTGATATTTCTCTTGGATCCCTCTCATTGAGAGGTGTAGGATTGATCTAAAGATCATTCGATTCTAATAAGTATTCATGGAGATATGAATTTATTTATGTTATGGGACAATTCGTCAAGGTCAGCCTGCAACCAAATAAACCCCACTTGTGCTCAATGTCTTAGTATAAATAGAGGTGGCCTTCAAGTCATTTCAACACAGTTGGGATCTCTTCCTCTCTACTTGTCTATGGGTTTTAGTAGGAGGAGAGATCCTAAGGGATAACGATGCCCTAATCCAGAGGGCAGAAGTCGGAAGTGTCGGAACTGCCGGGAACAATCGGAACTGCTAGAACTGTCAGGAACAGCCGGAACTGTCAGAATTGTCGGGAACTGCCAGAACTGCCGGAACAACCGGAACTGTTGGAACTGTCGGAACTGCCGGGAACTGTCGGGAACTGCCCGAACTGCCGGGAACTATCGGAAACTGCCGGGAACTACCGGGAAAAGCCGGAACTACCGGGAAAGGTCGGAACTACCGGGAATAGCCGGAACTGTCGGGAACTGCCGAAAAAGTTGGGAAAGCTATAGTAGAGGGCGGAAGCCGGAACTACCAGAAATTGTCGGCACTGTCGGGAACTGCCAGGAACAGCCGGAATTGCCGGAATTGTCGGGAACTGCCGGAACTGTCTGAAACTGCCAAAACTGCTAGAACTGCCGGGAACTGCTGGAACTGCCGGGAACTATCGGAACAGTGGAAAAAGTTGAGCAAAGGGCAGAAGTCAGAACTGTCGGGAACAGCCGGAACTATTGGAACTTTCGGAACTGCTGGGAACAGCCAGGACTGCCAGGAACAGCCGGAACTGCCAAAACTGTCGGAACTGTTAGAACTGTCGAGAACAACTAAAACTGCGGGAATTGTCGGGAACTGGCGGAACTGCCAGGAATAGCCGAAACTGCCTGGAACAACCGGAACTGCCGGAACTGCTGGGAACTGCCGGAACAACCGGAGCATCTACCTCCGAAGGAGAGCAGCATGCAAGAGACAGCTGACTAACATTGGGACAGTTGTATGGTACTTAACAGCGAATACACCAAGCATGCGATGTTACAGCTAGCATGCAACAACAAGCATGCTAAGGACAACAAGCATGCTAGGCAAGGGACAACAAGCATGCTAGGCAAGGGACAACAAGCAAGCAAGGTGCAACGTACACATAGGTAAGTATGGCAACATGGTGCAGCAGCGACACATAATGCAATATAGTGATGGGTACAGTCATGATTAATGAAGCGTGATGAGGTGTAGCGTAGTGATGATGGGTGGAACATGGTGAAGCGCGGTGAGGTGCAGCATGATGACAAAATGCAACACAACAATAGGTGAAGGAGTCACCTTGGAGAATCAATTGAAGCAGCATGTCTTCCACTAATCTCATGTATCATCTTCTTAGAGATGATCTATGCTCTTATCTAGATAAGTCAAAGTGTTGACTTTTTTTGTAAACGTACTATCTCTCTCTCTCTTTGTTGAACTATTGAAGAACATATAAGAAGAATTGATCAAGGGTTTCCCCACATTGGGGTTTGTCCCTGGCTAGCGCCACATCTTGTGTCCTCTTGTCTGGCTTGTTTCTGCGATTATGTTTATGTTCTATCTGCAGTTTACTTTAATGCTGATGTGATTGCTAATCTAGAAAAGATATTGAGCTAACTGTGAAAATTGAAAAAAAATTCTCTAAGCATAGAACATACCTAAAATTAACATGGTATCAGAGCTGAGATGAAGACAATGCCCAAGCAAGAGTGAAAGAGCAATCACCGAAAACAATTGGGAAAGGACAAAAGGATCAGTGGATTCCTCATCCCTCTTCAAATTCACCGAGGGTGAAGTCGAAGTAGAGAATATTATCAGAATGGCGCGGTGGAAGTTTCTGATGTCCTACCTAAAGATCACTTCATTGGGAAGTCCAGATCTAAGGGTGGAAAGAAAGGCAGACGCCTTGGTTGCAATAAGTTCGGCCATTATGCGAAGGAGTGTCCAAATGGCAGAGACACAGCTCTTGATGAAGATAACAATCATTCCAAGGGCATCTTCAATGATCAAAGGAATGACAGGTAATGCAGGTCATCAAGGAAATGGTCGACACTTCAAAGAAAGCAAGGAACCCCAGGTATGAAGAATCAAATGTTGTTTTTGATAAGATAAAGAAGTGTTATCTTGTATTGGCCCTCTCCTTCAAATTCTTTGGGAATCTGGCTTATTGATTGTAGTGCTTCAAGGCACTTCATCAGATAGAAGGGTGCACTCTCTAATTTGGTAGAGATGGAAACAATCGCGGGATTATACTTGGAGCCGATCCCACCTATCCCGGAAAGGGTGTAGGGAATGTTACCCCTCAATTGAATGAGGGTAACTCTATTCATTTACAAGAATCTCTTTTATGTACGTAATCGCAAGAAGAACCTGGTGTCCATCTCGGAAATGGAAGTCAAAGGTTTCAGGGTGGCATTCATCAATGGAAAGGTACTTGTTAAAAAAAATAGAATTTTCAAAGATGCTTTTTCTCATGGGTTCAGGGTTGGCAATTTGTATCAAGTTGCAGGATGGTCCATTGGGGATCATGTCAATTGACATATCACATCTATAACACTGTAGGTCTACCTATGGGGCCCTACCCGATGTGAGTTAGATGGTGATAGGGATGCCTGAAATCAAGAAGAGCATGAAGGTACATGTCTGATATGTACCAAAGGAAAATCTTATAAGGGGACCATTCCCCTCATGCAACAGGTCCATAGGTTTGGAACAACCCAAGGAGTTTGAAGCAAAACACCCCGGGCGTAGTATGAGAGGATTGATAGATGTCAGATGAAGCTAAGATTCACTAAGAGTGAAGCCAATCCAAACCATTGTTTAAAGGTTGTGGATGATAGACCTCACATACAAGCACCTTCTGAGGACACCCTATTTCAAACAGGTGCAGACCCTCTCACTTGCAGAAGTAAGAGGGAGTTGGATTCTAGATGTGCAATGGTAGACTGCAAGCCAGTGACTACCTCGAGGATCTTAACTTTCAAAAGTTATATGGTGGTCACTGGTGATGACAAGATTTGGGAAATGCCTCTAAATTTCATAAACTCATTTGCATTGATGTTCTTAGCGAACTTCCGTCCGGACATATGTTTTGCAGTTAGCACGGTGAGCTCATATTTGGTTGAAACTCACTGGACTGGTGCCAAAAATCTTTTGAGATATCTTCAGGGTACAATCTCTCATGGATTGAGATACACTGTCGGAAATATGAAACTGCATGATTGTTTGAAAGCTAACTGGGCAGGCAGTGTGGAGGATCACTAGAGCACTTCTTAGTGTTGGTTCTCTTTGGATTCTACTTCGATATCATGGATGAGCAGGAAGCAAAAGTCGGTTGCTATAAGCACCACCTAGACTGAATACATAGCTACGACTCACGAGTATGATCTCATGTGAAGTTGCTTGGTTGTGGAAGCTCTTAAGTGAGTTGTTTGTACACATGATGAATACCACTGTGATTCTCTGTGACAACCATAGGGGGGATTCGATTATTGAGGAATCCCGTATTCGATGATTGCTCCAACAAATAGACATCAAATACTGCCTTATCTGGGATATGGTAAGTCGATCTGCGAGGAGGCTCCATCACATTGAGATTGGTGTACAGGTTGCAGATATTTTGTCAAAGCCCCGGAGAAAGGTCAAATCTATGACTTTCCTGAACGACTTGGAGTCGTTGAGAGACCTTCTTATAAGGGTCCTGCATGTTGCATGCATTGAGCTCAGGGAGCTCTGGGGGCCTTGGCGTACTTACTGGAGCAACATACGACCACAAGGCAACTCACCCGCCCCCAGTGGTGCGCTGTGGACAAGATGACAGGTTCAACCTTCTCTTGTGATACCCCGTGGCGACTGTGGAACAGGATGATTAGTTCTCCTATGGGCCGGGATGATTAGTTCTCCCGTGGCAACTATAGGACGGGATGATTAATTCTCTTATGGGTTGGGATGATTAGTTCTCCAGTGGCAACTATAAAACAAGATGATTAGTTCTCCTGTAGGCCGGGATGATTACTTCTCCTATGGCAACTGTGGAACAGGATGATTAGTTCTCCTGTGGGCCGGGATGATTAGTTCTCCCGTGCCAACTGTGAAACAGGACGATTAGTTCTCTTGTCGGCGACTGTGGGCCGGGATGATTAGTTCTCCCATGGTGACTGTGGGGCAAGATGATTCGTTCTCCTATGGACAGGATGATTATTTCTCTTGTCAAGGCATCTTACCCATGCAGTCTGGGACTCATGGGAAGTACCTCTGATCTGATCAATGAGTAGGGAAATGGGGTTAGGGACCATAGTAGTACTATCGATGGACACATCGATGTATCTACAGTACTCCCTATGCTAGGATGACCTCAATTGATCTGGGATCAGTATGAGTGGTTTGAGACACTCTCTTGTGATATTGATCTGGGATCAATAAAACTGACTTCGGGTCAGTAACAATGATGTGACACACTCTCTTCAGATGAAACTGACTTCGGGTCAGTAGAGAATGCTATGAGACATTCTCGATCAATTCTTCTTCTTCATGGTTCAACAGAGCTCAGCAGAGTAGAGCTCAGCAAAACAGAGCAGTGCAGGGCACTGATGGCAAAGATAGTACAGTCGGACATATGGATCAGCGGATAGAGTTCTCCCTAGTTGAGAGGGAGTGTTAAAATTGGAAACTACGGCCAAACTCCATGTTGATCATCTTATTAATGGAAGCTGATATTTTTCTTGGATCCCTCTCATTGAAAGGTGCAAGATTGATCTAAAGATCATCCGATTCCGATAAGTATTCATGGAGATATGAATTTATTTGTGTTATGGGACAATTCGTCAAGGTCGGCCAGCAACCAAATAAACCCTACTTGTGCTCAACATTTTAGTATAAATAGAGGTGGCCTTCAAGTCATTTCAACACACTTGGGATCTCTTCCTCTCTACTTGTCTTTGGGTTTTAAGAGGAGAGATCCTAAGGGATAACGCTGCCCTAATCCAGAGGGCAGAAGCCGGAATTGTCGGGAACAGTCAGAACTGTCAGGAACAGTCGGAACTGTCGGGAACAGTCGGAACTGCCGGAACTGCCGGGAACTATCAGAACTGCCAAAATTGCCGAGAACTGCCGGAACAGTCGGAACTGTCCAAACTGCAGGAACTACCGGGAACTGCCAGAACTACCAGGCACTGCCGGGAACTACCGGGAAAAGCCAGAACTGTCGAGAACAGCGGGAAAAAGTTGGAATTGCAGGGAACTGCCAGGAAAAGCCGAAACTGCCAGAATTGCCGAGAACTGCCAAAACAGTCGAGAACGCTGACGCAGAGGGCAGAAGCCGGAACTGTCGAGAACTGGCGAGAACAGTCGGAACTGCCGGAACTGTCGGGAACTGTTGGAACTGTCGGGAACAGCCGGAACTGTTGGAACTGTCAGAATAGTCGGGAAAGCTAACGCAGAGGGCAGAAGTCGGAACTGTCGGGAACAGCCGAAACTGTCGAAACTGTCGGAACTGCTGGGAATAGCCGGAACTGCTAGAACTGTCGGAACTGCCGGGGACAGCTGGAACTGCCGGAATTGTCGGAAACTACCAGGAACAGCCGAAACTATCAGAACTACTGGGAACTGTCAGAACTACCGGGAACAGTCGTAACTGCCGGAACTGCTGGGAACTGCCGGAACAACCGAAGCATCTGTCTCCGAAGGAGAGCAGCATGCAAGGGACAACTGACTAACATTGGGACAGTTGTATGGTACTTAGCAGCAAATACACCAAGCATGCAATGTTACAGCTAGCATGCAAGGGACAACTAGCATGCAACAGTAAGCATGCTAAGGACAACAAGCAAGCAAGGTGCAGCCTACACATAGGTTAGCATGGCAACATGGTGCAGCAATGGCACATAATGAAATACAGTGATGGGTACAGTCGTGATTAATGAAGCGTGATGAGATGCAGCATAGTGATGATGGGTGCAGCATGGTGTACCGCAGTGAGGTGCAGCATGATGACGAAATGCAGCACAACGATAGGTGAAGGAGTCATCATGGAGAATCAGTTGAAGCAGCATGTCTTCAACTGATCTCATGTATCATCTTCTTAGAGATGATCTATGCTCTTATCTAGATAAGTCAAAGTGTTGACTTTTGTTGTAAACGTACTATCTCTCTCTCTCTTTGCTGAACTATTGAAGAACATATAAGAAGAATTGATCAAGGGTTTCCCCACATTGGAGTTTGTCCCTGGCTAGCACCACATCTTGTGTCCTCTTCTCTTGGCTTGCCTTTTGCAATTTATGTTTATGTTCTATTTGCAATTTACTTTAATGCTGATGTGATTGCTAATCTGGAAAAGATGTTGAGCTAACTATGAAAATTGAAATAAATTGCTCTAAGCATAGAACATACCTAAAATTAACATCAACAACCGGATGAACGATCCCACAGTGACTCTGGCTATTCCTTGTGTTGGACAGTGAAAGCTGCTCCACGCACTCTATGGAACTGTGTCACCCTCTTAGAGACTGCATCACCCTCTCTAGCCAATCAGCTCTCAGTCTATCCCATTGAATCACCTTAGTGCAGCCTCTGAAGCCCTCTGCATCTAATGCGTCAGCCTCTATGGCCTCTGCGTCAACTCCTTTGGCCCTCTGCGTCCTCTGCGTTGGCTTCCTTAGCCTCTGGGTCAACCCTTACTGCCTTTGCGCTAGCCCTCCTAGGCTTTGCGCTGCCTCTTACGGCACTTTGTTGCCTCTCTGATATGTATCCTCGGCCTCCTGTCGAGTTACCCCTCACTACAACTAATCACTTGTTTGATTTCCTCAGCTAACCTCACCCTAAATAATCGAACTAACTGATCTCTCTTAGTGTCTTGGTGTGTCTCCACCTGAGACTCAGTCCTCCTCTTATACTTTTCCTATTGACGATTCAATGGCCGAGATTAAGTCCCTAATCAACGGCTACTATTAGATCTGGCTTGATCCTCGTTATTTCAAACTTTCTCACCCATATTATATTAATACACATTAATATTTTAATTTTCCTAAGTTTAGACTTTGGGTCTCATTAAAAATATTAATTATTTGAATATCTCTCCATCCGTGTGAAATTTCCCCAAACGATTTTTGGGTCTTGGAGATCTCATGTGCCTTAGCCCCTCCACCAATTTTCATGGCTAGAGCACATCCGATGCTACCAAAAATCAACATAAATTTTAAGCACCATGGAGGTTATCTATGTAACAGATCTTCTCGTACACCTTGCATAAAATGTGTTGAAGATGGTCAGCTTTGATTTCCATGGGATAAGCTAGCCCTCCAAACTATCCTTCTTACATCACTGGTATAGAAATTTTATATCAAAATATGTTCCTAGTATTTGACGAAGCAAATCTTGTGAAGATTCCTTGAACTGTAGCAACTGAGTATTATTCTCCTAACTTAACAGTTTATTTGTCTTCTGTAATTATTATTACAACAAATATCGAATAAACCACACTACAATTCTTCACCAATTAAAATTACGCTGCGGAAATAAATCCACCCCAGGCATATCCAGAATAGATCCTATACAATCCCATTTAGATCCATGCTTCATCCTTTCCAAATATGTATCCAAGAGGTAACAAAGAAGAATTTGGATCCAACATATCCAGAAATATCCAGGGAGGAGCAGAGAAGGATTTGGAAATGTAGTTCCATATCAATTGCAATCTACCAGATCCTTCCAACAAGTGCATGTTTGTATAATATCTAAATTTTAAGCACCATGGAGGTTATCTATGTAACAGACCTTCTCATACACCCTTGCATAAAATGTGTTGAACATGGTCAACATTGATTTCCATGGGATACGCTAGCCCTCCAAACTATCCTTCTTACATCACTAGTATAATAATTTTAAATCAAAATATGTTCCTAGTATTTGACCAAGCAAATCTTGTGAAAATTCCTTGAACTGCAGCAAATGAGTACTATTCTCCTTAGTAGTTTATTTGTCTTTTGTAATTAGCATTACAGCAAATATCGAATAAACCACACTACAATTCTTCACCAATTAAAATTATGTTGCGGAAATAAATCCACCCCAGGCATATCTAGAATAGATCTTATACAATCCCATATAGATCCATGCTTCATCCTTTCCAAATATGTATCCAAGAGGTAACTAAGAAGAATTTGGATCCAACATATCTAGAAATATCCAGGGAGGACCAGAGAAGGATCTGGAAATGTAGTTCTATATCAATTGCAATCTACCACATCCTTCCAACAAGTGGATGTTTTGAGAAGAATCTTCGGCGAAAATCACATAGAGATATTATTTTGTCGACGCGTTTCGAACCAACCAGTGTGGTTCATCGTCAGGACAAGTTGAATGAGCAGATCTTGCTATGCATTATAAATAGATCGAGCAGAATGTCCAATGACCAAATTTCCAGATCAAGTAACGGCTAAAACGATAACAGCTAGATTGACCAGGGAACGGCTAGTTAGACTAGGAAGGGCATAATTTATTTAAATAAGTTCAATCATTAATTTCTTTATAAATGGACAATTTTATAATTACAAATATATGTTAGAATAAGCGAGTTAATAAATCAAGTCATAGAGAATAGATGATTATATTTTAATTAAATATAAGTTAATTATATTTTAAATAAAATAAAAGTTAAAGGGACATTTAAATCTTAATTTAAATTAAGAAAATAAATGAATAACTTAATTATTTATCAAAGATGTTTATAAATATTAGTTAGTTGAATAAGTTAAAAATAGAATAATCTATAAATAGTTATTTCCATTTTAAAATAAAAGCTAAAGGACCTATATTAAAAACAAAATAGATTAGTATCATATTCGTCGTCAAAGAGTATCCCTATAAAAATATTAGATTAATAGTTTATTAATTAATAGTTTATTAAGGGTAAAAATAGTTAAAAAAATAAAATAAAATGAAATGAAATAAAAATAAAAAATAAAAAATAAATATATTATTCAAAAAAAAAATTTAATAAGTCAAAATAAAATTTAACAGTCAAAAATAAATATTAGAGAATTCAAGTAAAAAATAAATAAATAAATCAAATCAAATCAGATTAAAATATTAATATTAGTTTAAAAGTCAAAGAGTTAAAATAAATAAATATTAGAGAATTCAAGTACTAGTGGATGTTTGTATAATATCTAAATTTTAAGCACCATGGAGGTTATCTATGTAACAGACCTTCTCGTACACTCTTGCATAAAATGTGTTGAAAATGGTCAACATTGATTTCCATGGGATACACTAGCCCTCCAGACTATCCTTCCTACATCACTGGTATAGAAATTTTAAATCAAAATATGTTCCTAGTATTTGACGAAGCAAATCATGTGAAAATTCCTTGAACTGCAACAACTGAGTATTATTCTCCTAATTTAACAATTTATTTGTCTTCTGTAATTATTATTACGACAAATATCGAATAAACCACACTACAATTCTTTACCAATTAAAATTACGCTGCGGAAATAAAATAGGAACTGAGAAATAGATGCACACACACAAAATAATGACACTTTTGCTTTTGGACAACAGTCCCTAGAAAAGCCTCGAAGGGAAAACTAATGCAGTAGATGAGGGTTTATTTTATTATGCAGCAATTTGAGAAAACAATTTCAATTGTTTACCCAACTAAGATCCCCTTTGCAAATCAACTTGGCCTGCTCACACCCCACACTGTTAACTCGTATTGCTGCCTAAAATGTGCACTGTCGACCTTGAGTAACTCGCACAGCCCCGAAAATACTTCCAAGTGAGTCGTCTTGCCTCTACCCCTGGAATCAATTTGCTTCACCTCCTAGACCCTGATCCGGCCTTCAGCAACTGAATCAACCCTCCTCCTGGCAACTTGCACTAGAAATCTGGGCAACTCGCACTGCGCCAATTGACCTCTTCTGTAGACAATTCGACCTCCTCTTTTCCTGCCCACTAACACTAGAAAATTGAGAAAAATCTCCTCCATATCTCTGCTCCCAAATCTCTGTTGCTCCCTCTCTCTGATGCTTTTTCCTTGGCTCGAACTGCGCCATCAGTGAAAATTGCGAACTGGGAATTCAATCTTCCTTGCTCACTTGATGTAAAATCTGTCTTCTCCAATCCCTTTGACCTACTCTTATAATCTCTTATTGCAGCATCAACAGCGAAGATCTAGTCATGGTCGATGACTTAAATCGTCTTAGACTCCGTCAAGTGACTTTTCCAGAAGTCTCTGAGTAAAATCGATTTCTTCAATTAATACCCATTAATTAATCAATTTTCCTAAGTTAGACTTAGAAACATTTTAATTATTGATCAATTAATTTAATTGATGGGTTTCTAAGTGTTTTCTCTCGAAACATTTTCAAGGTTTTGGAGTCCATGTGTTCCTTAGCCTCTCTGACACCTTAGAGACTAGAACACTTATTCAATGCTACCATATCCATCAAAAACTAACACACTCTTAGCGAGGAAGGTGTTCTCCACTATACTTCACTATGAATAATCTGCAACTAGACTGTCATACGTTGTTGATGTCTTACATTTGTTGTACCTCCTTTCTTCACATCTCAACTAATATGACTTCCTGTCACGGGAAATCACTGTGAAAAAGTCAATCTAGAAAACATTATCCATCAACTACTGCGCATACTTTGATTCACCTGCCACCAACTATAGTTGAATCAATCTTTGATCTCACACTGTCGGTGCCCCTGGGTTGTTGCTTCTATACTACCTCTGCACTACAAATACCACTGCAATTGTGTGTATTGGTCTACTAAGAACCTGAAGATCCGACCTCCATAGGGTTTCTCCCTCTAAAGTTGAGTCTCAAACTCTCTTTGATCTACTATGTCACTACAATTGGCTCTACAATTGTCCGTTGAGTCCCTGACTACAACTAGCATTGCACTGTCTACTGAGCACCTGACTAAGCTCAATTGGCTCGGCAACTGCCTCTTAAGTATCTGATTGCAACTAGCTTTGCACTATCCCTCAAGATTTGACTGCGCCTTGCTGACACCTCAATCCTCTTGCTACTTTGATTGTGGCCTCCCATAGCAAAGGTATCGATCCATGTGAACAATAATTGAATTTGATCTAGACTTCTTGTTGCTCTCCCATGGTTCCTACCCATATTGGTAATATGAAGTATCATGCTCCTCCTCCATCTAGAGGTATTGCTGCTATCAATCCGAATTCCTCCAATCTGGAGGTCAACTCGTCGATCTTTGTGGAAGTTGTTGTCTACGTCCCTGTCTTTTCCTTCTTCCTCTTTGGACATTGGGTGATGTAGTGACCAAACTCAACACATCCAAAGCACTTGACCTTCGATAGGTCTTTCTTCTCCTCTCCTCCTTTTGAGTTATGTCACTGATTCGGACCCTTCTTTGCCTCTCCCTTACTTGCAGGGGCTCCGTTTTTTTCTTCCTTCTCCACCTTTGATCCTTTGCCACTGTTGTTAGTTGCACCTTCAGCGAGATTAAGCCTTAGATCCTCCTCAGTGAAGTCACTCCACAAGCGTTCCCAATCTGGTAGCTTATCTCGTCCAATGATTCCTTGAACAAAAGTTTTCCATCCCTTGGTAAACCCGTTTAGAGTTGTACACAACAATTCACTATCTGTCGGTTTTTCTCCAATAGCTGCAAGTTCATCTCTGACTTCTTGAATCCTGGTGAGATAGCAAGCTACACTCTCACCCTTCTACATCTTGGTCATTCTCAACTTCTCCTTGAGATTCATTTTTCAATTCTCAAATGGATATTGGTACAGCTTCACAACAGCATCCCACATGTCCTTTGTCGTATTATTGTCTACAATATGCGAGACAATGTGATCTCGAACCCTATCTAGGACCATCTTCTTTGCTTTGGCCATATCCTTCTTATACTCATAAAAACTAGATAGGATCTATCAGTTCGGAAACTGCAGTTATCACGAACCCCTTCAAACCATGCTCATCCAAAAGGAACTACATTCTATCCTTCCAAATGCCAAAGTTTGAGGCTCCATCAAGTTTATCCTAATATTTGAGTCCTGTTGCGGCTATCTCTAGGAACCTCAAATAAACTATATGCTGGAAATCTCCTTCTCCTTCCAACAACTCAACCTTCTCTCTACTACACGCACTCCCCATGGTATGCATAGATTTGCTTCTGCACTTGCCTTCCAATGTCCTTCCCAGAATTCGCACTGCTTGTTGCTTCTACTAGGTAACTCACTCTACCTCCCGGAAGTCCTTCTCTAGAATCTGGCACACGTACTGCTAACCCTGAAACTCACATTGACTGGACTGCGAAATCTGGAAAATAGTGCTTCAAATCTCCCTCTGAAACTGCACAATCTCACTTTCTTCGCCTCTGAGCCACTAATATGATCTTCAAAGCTCTGATACCATGTGAAAATTCCTTGAACTGCAGCAACTAAGTATTATTCTCCTAACTTAACAGTTTATTTGTCTTCTGTAATTATTATTACAGCAAATATCAAATAAACCAAACTACAATTCTTCACCAATTAAAATTACGCTATAGAAATAAAATAGGAACCGAGAAATAGATTTACATAAATAATGACATCGTTGTTTTTGGACAATAGTCCCCGGAAAAACCCTGAAGGGAAAACTGGTGCAGTAGATGAGAGTTTATTTTATTATGCAAGAATTTGAGAAAATAATTACAATTGTTTTCCCAACTGGTAAACCTTCAACAATACACTAGCAAAATAATCTCGAGATCCAAGATCTCTTCTGCAATTCAATTCGGCCTACTCGCACCCCACACTAGAAACTCGCACTGTTGGCTCTCAGTAACTCGCACAGCCCCAACAATACTTCCAAATGAGTCGTCTTGCTTACCTCTGCCCCTGGAATCAATTCGCTTCACCTCCTGGACCCTGATCTGGCCTTCAGCAACTGAATCGACCCTCCTCTCGGCAACTCGCACTAGCAATCTAAACAACTCACACTACACCAATTGGCCTCTTCTAAAGACAATTCGGCCTCCTCTTTTCTTGTCGCATGACACTACAAAACTAAGGAAAATCTCCCCTGGATCTCTACTGCTCCCTCTCTCCAATGCTCTTCCCCTGGCTTGAAATACGCCCTCACTGAAAACTATGAACTGGGGAATTCAATTTGCCTTGCTTACTTAATGTAAACTTTGTCTTCTCCAATCCCTTCAACATGCTCTTATAATCTCTCGTTGGAGCATCAACGGCCAAGATCTAATCATGATCGATGGCTTAGATCATCTTAGACTCCGTCAAGTCACTTTTCCAAATCTCTAGAGAAAAATCGATTTTCTCAATTAATACCCATTAATTAATCAATTTTCCTAAGTTATACTTAGGAACATTTTAATTATTGATCAATTAATTTAATTAAGGGGTTTCTAAGTGTTTTTTATCGAAACATTTTCTAGGTTTTGGAGTCCATATGTTCCATACTCATAGCCTCTCTGACGCCTTAGAGATTAAAACACCTGTTTGATGCTTCCATATCAAAAACTAACAAATCCAAAATCATAGTTTCATTGGTTTCCATTCTTCATTTGTGAATTTTATCATCACACGCTCACCATTAGTTTCATAAAACTTAGATATTTTATTATGGCTTTGTGCCCGTTAACAACAAAAATCAAGATCACATCAAGGCACTCAATAGAAGGGTACCTCTAACTTTTCTCAGCCTAATCTGCTGAATATTTATCGATCTGTGGAACCCAATTCAATCTTAGATTTGGTTTAAACGTATAAGCAGGTGCCTACAATGAGAAGAAACAATATATATAAATTAGAAACCTAAAAGAAGTGATTGTTTATTTCCCAACCAACAATTATTGTCTGAATGTAAGCTTAAACTACTAAGCGGCGGAGAAAACTCACAGCCATTCTATCGAATTGGAGGGCTAGAATTAAGTTGTTGTTTCCCAAAGAAGGTTCTCTTTCCTTTCCTCAAGATTAAATTGAAAACTTGTGGCATGTTTGAAGAATCGTAGATTCATAGCCCCATTAAGCAAACAACAGGTGTGGTCAAATAAGTAAAGATTGCATTAAACCAATGTTACATTTATCGTTATCAACAATTTATCGTCGGGGGTCCAAAATTTTAATTATCAGCAATACTGGGTAAAATATCAAAAATTATTGGGAAACTTTAAAAAATACAAAAATAATCTCTTTTTTTTCAATTTTTTAACTTTTGAAACAACATCAACATCAAACAAATACATTGCTACATAAATATGAAAAAAAATCGATATATAAGATGTCAAGTGATAGTGATCCAGTAACAGCATCAATTTCTTCAGCCCCAATTTGGGTAAGGCTTTCGAACCTTCCCTTGCATTTCTAGAACCACACATCACTTTCCTCCATTGGGATTGCGCTAGGAAAATTCTATAGTAGTTGTCCTGAAATAGATAATTTTTTCAAGACTACTTATGCCTGCATTTGTTTGGAGATGGACTTCAACAAGGGTTTTCCCTTCGAGATTAATTTGATGGCTCCAAACTATGTTTGGGTCCAAAAGCCAAACTATGAGAATATCTCATTTCGGTGTAGAGCATGCTATGAAACAGGGCATGTAATTAAAAACTGCCCCAAGCATCCTCAAAACAGCAAAGATCGGAAAAAAAAAAAACCTTAAGGCCAAAATGGTGGGAAGGTGCACAAGGTGACCACTATACGGTATTCAAAGAAGAACTTTAGGGCAAGAAAGAACCAGAAGACAAGAAGGAGACAAATTTAGTCAAAGAAACCGCATTTGAGGCAACAAAATCTAAGAAGGAAAACTCGTTTGCAAATGTAGATCCTTTGGTTCACAATAAGGATTCCCTAGATGCAACGTTAGTAGAAAAGCAACAAAACCTCATGGAAAACAGATTACCTCCGAAAACACAAGGAATCTCGTTGAAAAGGAAACTTCTTGGGAAGATCAGGCAGATAAGGAAGACTTCAAGAAAATAAACCTTGCAGTTGTCAAAGAACGACCCGCCAAAATTTGCAAAAAATGTGGGTTGGATTCAAGTTGGGAAGAAAGGAAAAAGTTTCTCTCCAAGAGAAACAAGTAGTCATTCTAGATCAAAATTAAACTATAGTGTGAAATGGAATCTAAATGTGTCTTTATTTTGGGGGGTTTTGGAAAATATTTAGTTGGAAAGGGACTCAAGTATTTGGGTCATGGGGAACTCGTTTGAGGGATTGGGTTGAGCCTTTTTGCTCCATCTCAAACATGCAAGGAAGATTGGAATATGTAAAGGTTTTGGCCTTGTAATCTAGACTTTTTTAATACAAATTTTTACCCGTTTTGTTTTAAAAAAAAAAAACATGTCAAGTGATAGTAGATACATCACATATCGATATTGAAATATGATATTTGTCCCAAGTCATGAGATCTAATAGAATGATACGAAATCATATCAAAACAAAAATAAATGTATCTCATGAGATGAATCATGGCAATGAAAAGAACGGCTTTCCCCTTGTTTGCTTGATGGAAAATGGTAAATTCATCCTCAGCAATGTTATCAGAACTAGTCCAAAAGATTGGTTGACAAAAAAAACATAAAATATTCAAATTTGAAAGGAAAATACAATTCATGTGCATCCATATGAATCCAAATTATTATACACAAATATGCAAAATTTCTCGTGTAAATAACAAGGGTACATACAACCAAAATATCACCAAGTACAATCCATCTCTTAATCAAAATAAATCAATAGGGAGGCTCTAAATGAACTCCGAAATCCAAAGAAAATCATGCTACAAAAAATAGATATATAACATCAAAATCATTGCCAATATTGGGATCATATTCATCAAGATCACTGACAAACATTAAATTAAGATAGAGAAAGCTTAACAACCTAATCAATGATTTTGCTAGAGTGAAGAGTACATTTTTACTAGGGTCATGAAGTAGAAGCTCAATAGTCAACGCCACCAAAATCAAGATACATAAAGGGCTTGGTGATCTTGATTAAATGTTAGTGCCATACCCTCGTACATCACAGAATCCAGTAGAAACATTGCAATCCCGCCAATCTTGAAATCCTAAAGACTTTAAGTCTGTAGAATTATGAGTGGGATCTAAAATTCTACTTTTTCCATATGAAATCCAATGAGGTTAGTGTTGAAGAAAGTGTAACTAGGTTTGGTCTTCATAATGACATGATCTTTGTATTTGATGTAATAAAAGGAAATAATTTATTTTTGTAATCTTGCTACATGGGTTTCATGAGCAAGAAGTGTCTCTAGATAAAAGACTTCTTCTTGATGTCTTTAGGATTTATGTAAATGTCAAAGAGTCATGTCAAGTGTATAGAAATTCTTTATGAGTTCATGTAAATATGTACAAGGCTTCCAAGTTGTGTAACAACCCTCCAAGACCAAGATCAATGCCTCAAAACAAGTCTTCTGAAGTCTGCAAGCAAAGTAATAAGGAGATGACCATGTCCACTCAAATAAATGAATTAAATATATAATTATGTCATGTCGGCTGGAAGCAATAGACACGTCGGTTCATAAGGTAATGTCGGCTCAGGTTATATGTGCACAACCACTATAAATGCGTTGTTGGGGTATCCGCAAAAGGATAAGACAGAACTCATAATTGCCTCTGAAATTTCGCATAGGAGAAGGCCGCAGTAGGGTTAAGGAGCCGCAAATCAGTGGGTTAAGGAGCTGCATTCAAGGCATGAAGATGCCACAGTCAAGGTCAAGGAGCTGCAGTCAAGGCATGAAGATGTCGCAGTCAAGGTCAAATAGCCGCAGTCAGATCCACATTAAGGTAAGACATGTTTCATGTTTCAAGCTGCCTTCTCGGATGGGTATAAGGAGCAACAGGACCAAGGCTTGTCACCCTCTCGGCATAGTTATAGACTGAAGGAGCAGTCCAGATTATCCTCGAATGAGTGAAAGGAAGTCATATGGTATGGTATCACTGTAATCTGCAAGCACAGTATTTGCAATACAGTGATAAGATTTCATACGCATGGCAGACATAGAATGATGATCTTGGATAGAGGTATACTCTCGGCATACCTGTAGGTGCTACATCTCGGTTGAAGGAATTTCAGATAGAGGCATACACTCTCGATCATCATTGTAGTCAGAATTGTCAAGGAGCAGTGACAAAATAATAATATTAACCACAGTGGAAGTTTGATGGAAGATTACTATAACTTTGACCTTGAAGATCATGGTTTTCAGATCATGTTGTTGCGGAAATAATGAAGAGCATGGTGTTGCAGCAATGATGAAGGACATGGTGTTGTAGTAGTGATGAAGATCACAATGGTGATGAACTTTGTGGTGCAGCAAAGAGAATGATCTCAACAGTGACACGAACAGGATTGATGACTTGGTTTTGGAGAGGCAGATTGAGTCGTGGGTCATGGTCTTGGTATTCGTCAATGAAATTTCTATAAGAAGAATTTACACATGGGTTTTCCTCTCCAAGTGGGAAAGGTTTTGGCCCTGGCAGAGAGCCAAACATTTTTGTTCTTGTCTCTTTTTGTTTTGGTAGCAGTTTGATGAAGTAAACACACATTCTAATAATGAATAGAATACTAAGCTAAGATAAATTGTATAAATGCTTCACAAATTGTTATCATGTCAAAGAAGAATCACCTTAATATGCATGCCCTAAGATTCTTCAACATGGTATCAGAGGGATTGGTTCGACAGCCAAGGAAGGGCAGAAAAAGGGACATGCAAGCATAGCAAACAAAAAAGCTATACCTTGATCAAACCCTAGATCTAAGGGTCAATCTACAACAGCAGTATGGAAAACACAAGGATGATTGATCAAGGAGACAAGCCAAGAAGCAGTCCACATCTACAGTCATCTACAGCAAGGGTTTTGGAGGTCTGAAGTCGAAGTCTGGTCTATAACAACAGCCTTGGCATGATCTCAACATTGCAGTGATTGATCTTTTCAAAGAACAACCCGGATTCCCATACAAAGAAGCAGATCATCTACAACATGATTTGTATGGACAGTACTCAATAAAGAATGAAGGTGTTCGTTGCCACATCCATAATAGCACCTATTGATGGATCTCTACATCATGGCAATCATCCTAAAATCGAGGCTGCAAGGATCACATATTCAGGACAATCATTTTGAAGGTTTGAAGAGAAGCTTCAGCAAGGATCCCATCCAGAGGAAGCATCAATATATTTACAGCCAACATGATCAAGGTGAAGATCCTGTCATCACGTATCAAGTAAGTATCTTTTATTCTATAATCATGTTTTGGTTTATTGACTTCATCAGTGCAAGAAGATCTATGGGTTAGACAAAGTTCTTGCAGTAGGATTGACAAAATCCTCATGAAGAAGTGAAGTCAGTACCTCAAGGTCTCCTTTGAAGTCACGAGAACTCTTAAGGTTCTATGAAGAAAGAAAGGAGACACAAAAGGATATACTCTCTAAAATAAAATGCAGAAGGCGCCAAAGAGTGAAGAAATACCTTCATGAAATATCAATGGAGAGATTTGGGAAAATAATCATCATTGACACTGATATTGATAAGCAAGGTAACAGATGTCCATAAACAAGAAGGTTACCTCGATCAACAGTCTACGGTCTCTATGTCAAATAGAGAAAGGCAAAATGATGGGATACAAATAAGTACAGATAAGCAGAGGAAAGATTAGTACTATGGAAACATTACCTGACAGATGGAGAGAGCTGAGAGGGAGTAATGGATCTCCACTATGGATAAGATGGTATCCCTCTCAAAAGGATCCTATCAGTAGTTCCTGCAAATACGAACATAGTAAGATGCATCGTAGCATCAAGAGCTCGTATGGAATCATGAAGAACATAGCTCTTGGGAATCTCGTTATACATTGAAGAAAAGGAAGAAGTCATTCAAAGGAAACATTTCCTAGATAGGGATGTATTAGATCCTGAAGGATCTCTGATATAGATCTCAGCAGAGGATCTCCTAGTCCAGGAAGGCAGCGAATGTCTTGTCAGAAATTCCAACTCTTGGAACTCATGAGTTGATGGTTCAATGACATGAAGAATGGAGCAGACCAAGGGATTGAATATCTTTCCAATCAAGGAAGCTGTAGGAAAATACTGGAAGAAAAATAAGGTATGTATAATTGTATTTGTATTTGTATTTGCATTTGATATTGTCATGTCATGATATGTGCCAAATAAAATAGATCAAGCATGATCGAAAGGGAATAGGTCTCCTCCTCTGAAAGGATACAAAAAGACATAAGTCAAACTAGATGAAATCAACATAATATGTCCTCATAATGTAGTATGAGGTAGTTGATGACCATTGAAGAACTATGAGAGTTCCTAGGAATGGAAGACATGAGGATGGAAGAGATCATCAAATATGCAACCATGACGAACGCAGTCAATATCCAAAGGATCAGGAAGAATTGCCCAGGAAACCTCCCGGAATGATGTGAAGACTTTGATAGAAGTCTGAACAGATGAGGACCCTTGACAACAGATATCATTGGGAGATGTGTAAACATGAATGTAGGATGATTGATACATACAAGAAGATGTCACTGGAAAAATCCATCACCAAAAGATAATATGTAATTTGTTTTTGGTGTCTGACCTCTCAGAAAAGTCTGGTTATGTGTGTAGGATCAAGGAAAGGAGAGTTGTGAAGGATGTCACAACTATGTACCTTGTGATCCAAAGCAATCACTGTTGAAGGAAAGTGAAGACAGAGAAGCTTGTGAAGGAAGCCCCAGATGTAAAGCCAAGAAGGATACTTTCCAGGAAAGAAGAAATGACATGACGGAGGAAAGTGATGGATGGTTGACCCCACATGTGAATAAATTGATGACATCGAAGTCTTGAATCATCAATCAACTAGAAGACCCTATAAAGCACTGATGATAGAGTCCCTGGGTAAGAAGAAGCTCTGGGAAGTTCCTATGAGCAAAGGAGCTCGAGCAAGTTTTTGGGTAAAGAGAAACTTGGAACTCATCCCTGGTTAAGAGGGAGAGTTATACACGACATTCTTGTCTTCAGTTTGGAAGAAAGAATGGAGGATTGTGTAATCATCTAGCATCTAACACTCTTTGAGGATGTGGTAGGCATCCAAGACAAGAGTGGGCAATATGACCGATATTCTTGAGGGTTGGGAACCCAAGATGAGAAGTCCTAGTAGGGCATACTCGGAGAACATCCGGGGGGGGTATGACCCTAAGAGAGACAATGACGATGTGTTTCTATCAGTCATTGGTCTCGCCAACATTGTGTGCTCTGATCTAAGTGAGAGATAGAGTTGTTAATCAAGGCCTTGCTAAATGGAAACAATGTTGGTTGAAATGATGCTATGACAGATGGATTGCAAATCCGATTCTTCTTATGAGAAATTCTTCAAATTGAGAATGACCAAGTACCATTATGAATACCTCCCTAGTTAAGAGGGAGTGTTGAAGAAAGTGTAACTAGGTTCGGTCTTCATAATGACATGATCTTTGTATTTGATGTAATAAAAGGAAATCATTTATTTTTGTAATCTTGCTACATGGGTTTCATAAGCAAGAAGTGTCTCTAGATAAAAGAATTCTTCTTGATGTCTTTAGGATTTATGTAAATGTCAAAGAGTCATGTCATGTGTATAGAAACTCTTTATGAGTTCATGTAAATATGTACAAGTCTTCCAAGTTGTGTAACAGCCCTCCAAGACCAAGATCAATGCCTCAAAACAAGCCTTCCAAAATCTGCAAACAAAGCAATAAGGAGATGATCATGTCAGCTCAAATAAATGAATTAAATATATAATTATGTCATGTCGGCTGGAAGCAATAGACACGTCGGTTCATAAGGTAATGTCGGCTCAGGTTATATGTGCACAACCACTATAAACACCCTGTGGGGGTATCCGCAAAAGGATAAGACAAAACTCGTAATTGCCTCTGAAATTTCGCATAGGAGAAGAGCCACAGTAGGGTTAAGGAGCCACAGATCAGTGAGTTAAGGAGCCGCGGTCAAGGCATGAAGATGCCACAGTCAAGGTCAAGGAGCTGTAGTCAGATCCACATTGAGGTAAGACATGTTTCAAGGTTCAAGCTGCCTCCTCGGATGGGTATAAGGAGCAGTAGGACCAAGGCTGGACACCCTCTCGACATACTTATAGATTGAAGGAGCAGTCCAGATTATCCTCGAATGAGTGAAAGGAAGTCATATGGTATGGTATCACTGTAATATTCAAGCACAGTATTTGCAATCATACACATGGTAGACTTAGAATGATGATCTTTGATAGAACTATACTCTTAGCATACGTGTAGGTGCTAGATCTCGGTTGAAGAAATTTCGGATAGAGGCATACACTCTCGGTCATCATTGCAGTCTAGAATTGTCAAGGAGTAGTGACAAAATAATAATATTAACCACAGTCGAAGTTTGATGGAAGATTACTATAACATTTAACTTGAAGATCATGGCTTTGTAGCAGTAATGAAGAGCATGGTGTTGCAGCACTGATGAAGGACATGGTATTGCAGCAGTGATGAAGATCACAATGGTGATGACCTTTGTGGTGCAGCAAAGAGAATGATCTTAGCAATGACACGAAGAGGATTGATGGCTTGGTCTTGGAGAGGCAGATTGAGTCATGGGTCATGGCCTTGGTATTCGTCAATGAAATTTCTATAAGAAGAATTTACGCATGGGTTTCCTCTCCAAGTGGGAGAGGTTTTGGCCCTGACAGAGAGCCAAAACATTTGTGTTCTTGTCTCTTTTTGTTTTGGTAGCAGTTTGATGAAGTAAACACAAATTCCAATAATGAATAGAATACTTAGCTAAGATAAATTGTATAAATGCCTCACAAATTGTTATCATGTCAAAGAAGAATCACCTTAATATGCATGCCCTAAGATTCTTCAGCAGTTAGAACCACTCTCAAACATCCTGAGTCAATTAATGGTAATGTTAAAAATTTAAGTAAAAGTGACATTATCATCACTTTTACTTTAAGAATTTAATATTACCATTAACTATTAGGGTATGTATCTCATGAGATGAATCTTGAGAAATGAAATCAATAGATTTCTCCTTGTTTTCTTGATGGAAATAGGAAGAGTATCCTCATCACTCAATCCCTTAAAATCACTTTTAAAAAATTAGGGTGAAATTGACAAATCCCTGAAGCCATTTATAAAAGCAATCCTCCACTATACCGTCGGGGTTTTTGGATAGCCAGGAACAAAGCAATCTTTAGAGAGCGAGATTCAGCGCCCGCTCTAATAGCCTCAGAAATTGCAGCCATATATGCTCTTCTGCCCACAAAAGAGTCCATCCCAACACCATGAGTGGTTGGTGTGGAAGAAATCAATCAACATATTCCATGGGCCTACTTTGATGGGGCGTCTGACCAGCTGGGGGCATTTGCGGAGGTCTGGTCTTGTTTAAAACTGAACAATTTCTTGAAATCAAAAAACGAGCTAGGCAGAGGAACAAACAATTTTGCGGAACTCTTTTCACTGAAACTTCTTATATGTTGGGCATTGGAATTGAGATGCATTTCACTCCAAATCTTATAGGAGTCACTCAATGTTATAAATTGGTTCAATGTTGTTCAGAGGTGTCAAAATCATGATCTGCTACCTATATTAGAAGAAATCCAGCAGTTAAAACTTTATTTTGATTTTATATCCTACTGCCATATTTACAGGGAGCAGAACATAGAGGCAGACTTTCAATCTAAGGTGGGTGCTCGATAGGGTCTGGGGCCTGGGCACATGGCAGATCAGTGAATACATAAATGGCACAGTACAAACTTATCAGCATCAGTCTTTCATGGAGACATAATCTGTTTTTATCTGCATTTACATATCAGTTTTTTGTCATATGGGATGTCACGGACAGTGATTCCTCAGTCACGTTTTTATATGTACCTTTTTGTTTCTGCATATTGAGTAGTATGTAATAATGTATAAAACTAATCTCGGCATTTAGATACCCAAGATAGGTATTATTTTTTATCATGGACAGAACTGTTATTTTTTGGGACTTGATGAGCTGGATGGTTTCAAAAAAGCCTGTATTTTGGTTTTTTGGTCATGATGGAAGGATGGCAGAATGCTTTATGCATGTACTTATGTAGTTTTTTATATCTTAATAAAAGGCTACAACTTTTCTTCGGGAAAAAAAGGTTGAAATTGCCAAATAGGGCGATAATTACCCAGCATATCGCGATAAATTAAATTATTGTGATAAATTCAAACCAGTGAAATTATCGCGATAAGTTGTGGATGTAATATCGGTGAGGGGCAGTTTGGTGGTAATATCGCGATAATTCATTTAGAGGTTAATACTAAACAAAGTACACTCTATCCAAGCATGAAATGCCAAGCACCATGTTTGTTATCTAAGGGTTGACTACAAGAACCGATTATGTTGGGCTAAACAGAAGTAATAGCACAAAGTTAATCACATCGAGAATTGAGTTAAACATTGTCATATTGTGGGACACCATGTTCTGATACTGCAGTATGCTACCTGTTACCCACCACTTTGTGGGTGATATCCCCAGGGGAAATATTTCTTCATGATGAGCCTCAGCCGGCAACCAGCAGCCCCTTGATGCCTCCTACTAGCTCATTGTGCCATTTCTCTGCCACCTGAGCCAGCCATGTGGTCCCTCACCCACCTATATTGATCGTATGTTTGAAGGTGGGCCTCCTGAATCTAAAGGTATGTCTTATCATCTGGTAATTGGGTATTGGGCGTACTTATCATGGATACTCTAGGCATGGATTGATGGGGGGGTTTGGCAGAAAGAGTGGGCTTAGTTTGTGCTCCTATCCCCTTGATCTATTTTGGTTGTTACCCTTGGATCTTATTCTGGTGGGATCTCCTTTATTGACCATTCCATTCTAAGGTGGTACTACTAGGGAAACCCTGGCTTTGGGTGCGTGGCCCCGCTCCTTTACCCGCACATATTACTCTCTTTCCACTCACTATACCCCAATTCATTTTTTTTTCCCACCTGGGTCCACATAGGGCTAGCCTCCCTACCCCTTGCCCACATCTTGGGTTAGGTCTTGAATGATGCCCCGGAGGTTGAAGCAATTAAAAGAAAAAGTGAAAAACATAATTGACCACATTTAACAAGATATTGTACCACGAAATGAAAAAAATGGTCAGGACAAATAATTAGCATGTGGGCAAAAGCCATTACATGAGCTCTACCCCAATCATTGGCTGTCACCTTGGTTCTATAGGCCCTAGATGGGCCTCCTCTATCATTCAAGAACCCATGATAGTCCCAACCGCTGGAGGGCAATGAATCGTCGTACCTCAAAAGGGGTAATCACTATTATATTATACACATCGTGCTCTTGTCCTTTGAGCCTTGAGCAGTTAATTAACGAAAAACCATAAAAGGCAAAAGGCATATAAATAAGGGTGGAAAAATCAAGGTCAGGGCACCTCATGTACCACAACTGCTCCCTTCTATACATTATATACCGAGGTGTGGGCTTCTCCTTATCAAGCTACCCCTATGCCCCATTAGGTGGCCCAAGGTTACCCCTCTCATTCCCTATTCCATCTCACCTATTTGTCACTTTCCACCCCATTAGAATGATCTACCTCGGACATACTATCCCCTTCAAGGGTTGCAACCACCTAAGGTACTTGGCTAACCCCCTTTGGAGCATGGAGACACTAGCACATGCCAAAGCCCACGATGAAAGGACATGCCATTATGAAGTGCTCACTTTGTTATCCATGATTTGTATGCTCTTTTACCTGATTATTTTAATGACTGGTTGTACTGGAAGCCTAGGGGATGCATTGGATCTTATGCAGGATTGCAGGTGGTTTACATTTGGGTTTGACTTCCCTATATGGGATCCTGACCCCCAAAGGTCCACATTGGCACATGTAGGGTGTGCATAGAGAGCCATGAGCCTCCACAGCAGCAGACAGCACTCCACAGATCTTCATGGATGTTCAGAGACTACTAGAGATCCACTTTTGGGACGATGGTGACACGATTGGTACACTATGCCCAACAGGTCCCCACAAGAGCCCCACACTCTTGGCTGGTGTCCCAGCACTTGTGCGATGTCTTGGCAGCATTCATTCCACCATATGGACCATTGCAGAGGATCTACAGACATCTGTGATTCATATCAACACCCATGGGGTCATTGATGTGCACTCAGACCCACTGAAAGCACCACAGGTCTACTACTTGGACAACAAGGGGCCACCCCCTTGTCCATCATATTCCAAGGAATTTATTCCTCAATATGGCACTTCAGGATGTTATTGAGCCTTTGGAGGGCCCCATGACATGCATACATCATTATTTGGCCCCTTGAGGCTTGTCTTTTACATTATGTGCTGGTATGGTGGGCTTGCCACCATTAGGGGTTATTATTTGCACATTATTTTATCATTAGGGGCCCATAGGCTAATTCGAACTCCTTAGGAGGCTAGATATTGATGTTAGATACATTCATTTGTATCATAACTTAACTTGGGATCTCTCTAATCATAGAAAATTTTCGCACTTTTTCCTTGGTGGATGTTTTTGGAGAGAATGAATTTTGATGTATGGATTTGGGCTAGTTCTCTTGTCTTGGAGCTTTATTAAGCAAACGAAATGTTGGTTGGAAATACTCTATAACAATGTAAGTAAATTTTGATGCTATTATTCTTGTTAGGGCTAGTTGTTGCATTATCGAAATGTGGAATTGAGCATGTTTTAGCTAATTTAATGTATGGGCCAATGTTACATGAATGAAATGCCCTACATATTTATTTAACTCGAGAAGCTTGCATCATTTGCTTTGAAGTATAAATGCTTGAAGGTCACTTTTCTTTTCTTTCTCTGAACAGTGTACGAAGTTGACTTTCTGGGACTCCTTAATCAAGAAACCAAGTTCTTACTCATTATCATCTTTGACTCCATATCCCCAAGTGAATTAGGCACTGATCCATAAAAGGGTGATCACATTAACCTTCCTTTCACCACTTTTCCCCCTTTTTCCAAAGTCTAGCCCCATTGGGTCAACTAGGGCATCAATTTCCCGGCAATTGGCCCAAGGAAAAAATTTCGATCTCCTTTAGGCTACTACGTTGATGGGTCACCTCCCTCTCCTCCAAATTTGAGGCCACTCTGACGGTAGAATCTTCGGGAATCTCAAGCCCTAGCCCTAGGACGAAATCTTGCATAGGTATCCCCAAGGCTAGACACTAATAAGATCAATTCACCCCTTTGAAGTAAATACTCTTGTTTGGTCGTTTCCCCTCACCTGTCCAGGATAGAAACATCATTGGTTGCTATATTCCATCCCCGAACCTGGGTTGGGTCCACTTGACCCCGTGTGGTCCCACTTCTCAACAAAGACTATTTGTCAAAGACCATTTGGGAATCAAAGATTCCAAGGATTATAGGGATTAAGAAACTCCTTTATAAGCCTATTCTTTCTCCATCAACCCTCCAATCCTCACCCCTTACCCCTAGTGGACCAAGTCCCTCGCTTAAAGAGCAAGCAAATTCCATTTTTCACTCCATCCTTGGGAAAGGGCTTCCAGGGTCACTTCTCACCTATCCATTGACATATACTTTACAAGTGACCCCTACACTACCGGGACTCCTCCCATCGGTGAAAGTCTGTAAAGAGCAGGGAGCCTTAGCTATGGTGACAGTGGGCTAAGCCTCTACCGTTGCCCTTGAGTTAGCATTTGCCCTCTTAGGAACCCCTTTTAGGTCTCCCGCTGGTTTGAGTGGTAACATTACCAAAGCACAAGATCATGAGACCACCTTGTATGTTTTCTTGGGCATTTTTATCCAAGTGGTGAATACCTATGTCTTTGTTTTATTAAAACTTGGCACATAGAATGTGTCTTGACTCTTAAGTAGCTAGCTTAAACCATAACCACAAAGAACCCAACTTTTTTTTTTTCTGGGCAAAGCCTAAACTATTTATATTAAAGAAACTGAAAAAATATTTACAAGAGGATTTAACCTCTGAGAGTGTGTGAGCAACTCTCTTTCAAAACTTTTCACAAAAAAGCCTGTTCCGCTGATTGTAAGGAACATTGTACAATATGCTATTAGCAGGAATAAGCTTCAGAGCAGAGGAAAGAGTTCTTACAGGCCTGGAAGCCTACAAAACTGCAAGACATTGTCAAAAATACAAAAATTGTGGGCTTGTTATTCTGAAATTGTCGCCAGCCTCGGTACGCTGCACCATAGTAGCCGAACAAGTGTGGCCAGTCCCAAAATGCCAATTCGTGAACACGCATAAACAGAACAGAGAAGATATTTTACCACCAGAACAAGAGCCAGAGACCTTACCCTCAAGACAGAGCTGACTACTTGAGATTTGTTGAACATTGCCCGGTTTCCTTGTCCGGATCTCGCTCCCAGGTGACCTCCACCCCGTCCTGGACATCTTCAGGCTTCATTCCCAGCGGCAGTTTGAGGTAAAGGATGGTAGCAAAGGAGTTATCAGGCTCCTTGTCCATGGCTTGCTTCTGGGGTGAAGCCTGCCTGGTGACGTCCATCGCTTGTGGAGCCTCAGTATTTTGCTGAGCAATGTCCATGTTAACCTTGTCTTTCATGCTTCCAAACTCCTGTAGCACCTCTGCCTGCTCCTCTGAGTGAGCCAAAGTGTTGTCATCTTCAAGCTTGCTCTGAGATGAAGGAATGTAAGAGCTGTCTTCCATCCCCCTCCTCTGCGAGGAGTTGTCCAAGGGAGAAGGCGTCTGTTCCTCGGTGTCCTCCTTCAAGCTTCCCTCCTCCTCGTCTTCTTCAGAGAAAATGACCCTGACGAGAGCCGAGACGAGAGGTTTGTTAGTCCTGCGTCTGAACTGGAATCGTGTCAACTGCACAGTGTTGCTGATAGAGTAGCCTGAGTCTTCCGATCTGATTGAAGGAGGCGATGCACAAGCAAGGGGTGAAATGCGTCGTGGGCTTTGACTGCCCCTGCCTCCTGAGCCTCCCCTCTGCCCATAATTACGTCGACAACAAGGTGTAGCGCGCAGACAAGGAGCCATGGAATGCAAAGGATGCTCTTTCTCCGCCTGAAGATTATGTAACTCTGCAATTGCTCCGCTGACCACCTCTAAATTGAAGAATCCGGATTCGTTCGCAAGGGAGGCAACGCTTCCGCATTACTGCACCACTACAGAACGAATCCCTTGCCCAGTCCCCACCTCTACATCCCGAGAGTGTCGTAAACCAGAAGCCAACGCTGTGCAGAACTGAACCGTGAGGTAAGGCCTGCTACCGCCGTTGCCTCCTTCCTCTTTCCTTACCTGGCCATTCCCCCCTTCCGTTTCAGAGCTCAAATTCTCCTCCTGCGCACAAATGGCGAATGTTCTGGCTGCCATCCTGTAAATTCCTTCGTAGTATTCTTGGGACAGAGGCCGAATTGAATAGCATTGAATGCTATTCATTTCAACCCACTTGAACTCCATTTCGATCTGCCTGTGCATCTGCCCGCTGTCCTTACCGCGTGGCGTGCGCATGGCTCAGCTTATGTATGTATGCATTCTTATGCATTGATATGAAGCCAAACCATTATACACAAATATGCGAAGTTTCTCATGCATATAGAAACGGTGCATATAACGAAAATGGCACTGGGAACCAATGTTGCACGAAGCGCCCCCCCCACGGTTCCAAGCCCGGAAGTGCGTCCCGTACAGAAGCGCCTAGGAAGCTTCACCGAAAGCGCGCTTCCGATTTTTTTTGCCGCTTCCTGGAAATTCGGAAGTGTGGTACGGAAGCGCCACTTCCGAAGCGCGCTTCAGAGGAGGAAGCGTATGCTTCCCGTACACTTTTGTACGCTTCCGGAAAAGCATTTAGAAAATCGTTTTTTTCAGTCTTTTTTTAATTTTAGGTGAGTTTGCTTGTTGGGGGTGGGTCCACCTTGGGTTAGGGTGACGAATGAAGGCAAAAAAAAATATAAATATAGCAGATGCTCCCTCATGGTAATGTTAAATTCTTAA